>JAVGWX010000024.1:32520596-32703096 GCA_036924085.1 Ariolimax columbianus
ATAGAAGAATTCGGAGGGAGGGCAGGAGGAAAAAGGAGGGGGGTGGAGCAGGGGGAGGAGGCGGGAAAAGGAAGATGCTGGTGAAGGAGAAAAGGAAGACGAACAATACCAAGAAGGAGAAGGAAAAGAAGAAGAAAGAAGAAGAAGAAGAAGAAGAAGAAGAAGAAGAAGAAGAAGAAGAAGAAGAAGAAGAAGAAGAAGAAGAAGAAGAAGAAGAAGAAGTAGAAGACCCAGATAAAGATCAAGAAGAAATAAGCCAGAAGAAGAAAGCTATTCTTCTCGCCATGAATGTGTAAGTCATCGTCAATGACCCTACCAAACGCGATACTGCCGCAGCTTCACAAGGTACCTACTTCAGAAAGGTTGTCCAACCAACTAGCAAGAACAATGTTCACAGACAAAAGTCTGGGGATCCTGCCCCATCAGACACGACTGAAGCAATTCAACATCTGTGGTTTGGTCATCGCCAGATCAATGGAAGACGTCTGTCTACAACGGTAGACATGGGAAGAAATGGGAAGCCAAGAGGAAGGAATCGAGACCAACATGAAGACAAAGATTTCTGGGATGAGAACTTAGAACCGCGAGAGACCGAGGGCTAGACTGCAGGATAACCAGGAGAAAGGGATGGGTTTAACATGTTGTGACGAAGTGTGTGTGGGTGGGGGAGGGGGAGAAGAGACGGAGAGAGAGAGAGAGAGAGAGAGAGAGAGAGAGAGAGAGCTTAACGCATTCACTCCTGAACACTTCGGGTCTCTGAACGCATAATTCTTGCACAGTAAAACTGCCACCAGATAATCAAGACATATTTATTAATGTTGGAGTACCTGGTATGAACAATATTCAAAATAAGTTTGGATTAGACATACTGAACTTAATGATTTAAGAGCAGTAGTCTGTCAACTATGCCAACAGTCCGCACCAAAACGGGTAGTGGTACAGTGGGTTCCATCCCACTGCAACATCCAAGGCAACGAGGAGGCAGACAGACTGGCAAAAGAAGGTGCAAGACTACCACAACCAGATACTAGTATGACGTACGAAGAGTCAAAACGGCTTATTAGAGCTAGATACATGACCAAATGGGAAACCGAACATACTGGATATACAAAAAACGATGCCTATTACCAGTTGAACAGAAGAAAGCAGGTCGTTGTCTTCAGACGTCGCACTGGCCACAATTGACTGAGGTACCACCTATTCAACAAATTGAAGATAGGTGGCACTGACGAATGCCCGTGTGGTACAGGGAAAATGATCGCTGAACATCTGCTGCAAAACTGCCCGACATACGAGGACCAGAGAAAGCAAATGTGGCCATCACCAGTGGCAACACTAGACAAGCTCTATGGCAGTGTCGACAGCCTAAGGATGACCGCTGCTTTTTTCGAAAAAATACAGGTTGATGTCTGACTGCGTACGATGAAGAAGAAGAAGAAGAAGAAGGATTAGACATACAAACAAAGACAAGGACTATGCGTACGCCTTATTTATCTAATCTCAAGGCGGTGTGCATTACAATGTACACAGACTACGGTGATTGGGTAAAGTGACAAGAAACCATGTATCCAGATCCAAAATAAAAAAGATAAACTACTTGAACAGGTACAGAGTTTCTCCTATCTAGGTCATATAATAACGGAAGATGGCAGCTGTGAACAAGAAATCAGAAAGAGAAAAGGTATGGCCAAGATGGTATTTGACAACATGCGACACGTACTGACATCCAAACAGGTAAATCTGAATATAAACATGAGAATTGTCAGGTGTTATGTATACTCGTAACTACTTTATGACCCAGAAACATGGACAATGAATAACAAGTTGGAAAAGAGTACTGAAACCTTCGAAATATGGGTATTTAGAAGATAGGGTCGCATTTCTTGGAAAGAAAAGAAAAGTTTTGAGGTTTTAAAAAAGTTGGGGGTGAAAAGAGAATTAATGACCGAAATCAGGGTTAGACAGTTACCTTATTTTGGTCAAATAAGAAGACATGCCTCCTTGAATACCGGACTGGAGGGTAGGGTGGATGGCAGTCGTTCAAGAGGCAGACAACGTTTTAAGATGGTGAATAACATCAGGAGGTGGAACGGAGAAAGCTTCTCAGATTGTACCATTACGGCAAGAGATAGAGTACGCTGGAGATCCATTGCTGCCGACCTTCGATGCGGAGATGGCACTTGAACTGAACTGGTATGAACAAAATTTCGTTTATAAGTAGAACGACGGTCAAGGTCAGTCGCATAGCAACAACTGCCGTTGGGGATGAAGATAACTCTTTATGTACTAAGCCACAACCTATGTGAGGTGGGGTGGCCAGTTCCCTTCCTTGCTGTTTTTATCTTCCCCAACTCAACGTCAGGTACCCATTTACAGCTTGGTCGACTGGAGGAGCGGTCGTGCCAGGCACGAATGAACAACCAAATTTTCGGATTTCTTTTCTGTCCTCCTGTGAATTCGAACCCTGGCACGCTGTGATTCCAAGTCTAGTATGCCAGCTCACTGCCGACTAGACTACACGCTCCACGTATCACAACTGTCCTAAGCCGATGTATCAGCTCTGCGGCTATGTACGAACGTTGTGAGCTGATGTATTTTATCTACGGAATGATCCAAGTATTATATAATCAATATTATATCGACTTTTTCATTTAAAGTCTGAAGCTGAGAGACTAAAGCACGCATGTGACCCTCTTTTTGGACATACAAGAAGAAAGAATACGACAGAATTTACGTACACATGTTCTGCCGACTGTACAGCCCTCAGATCAGAGAAACCGCATAGAAAAGTGGCGCCAAAGGTATGATCAAGGTTGGATGGAGATCAAAGAAGAACCTGCACCAGGACATGACTTGCCATATACTACGTGGGGATCACTGGACAAGTTAAGGACATGTGTGTCCAGGTGTGGGTCTAACTTGAGGCATATACTACGTGGAGATCACTGGACAAGTTAAGGACATGTGTGTCCAGGTGTGGGTCTAACCTGAAGCATATACTACGTGGAGATCACTGGACAAGTTAAGGACATGTGTGTCCAGGTGTGGGTCTAACCTGAAGCATATACTACGTGGAGATCACTGGACAAGTTAAGGACAGGTGTGTCCAGGTGTGGGTCTAACCTGAAGCATATACTACGTGGAGATCACTGGACACGTTAAGGACATGTGTGTCCAGGTGTGGGTCTAACCTGAAGCATATACTACGTGGAGATCACTGGACAAGTTAAGGACAGGTGTGTCCAGGTGTGGGTCTAACCTGAAGCATATACTACGTGCAGATATCTGAACAGGTTAAGGACAGGTGTGTCCAGGTGTGGGTCTAACCTGAAGCATATACTACGTGCAGATATCTGAACAGGTTAAGTACAGGTGTGTCCAGGTGTGGGTCTAACCTGAAGCATATACTACGTGGAGATCACTGGACAAGTTAAGGACATGTGTGTCCAGGTGTGGGTCTAACCTGAAGCATATACTACGTGCAGATATCTGAACAGGTTAAGGACAGGTGTGTCCAGGTGTGGGTCTAACCTGAAGCATATACTACGTGGAGATCACTGGACAAGTTAAGGACATGTGTGTCCAGGTGTGGGTCTAACCTGAAGCATATACTACGTGGAGATCACTGGACAAGTTAAGGACATGTGTGT
The DNA here is from genome assembly GCA_036924085.1 of Ariolimax columbianus. NCBI lineage: Eukaryota > Metazoa > Mollusca > Gastropoda > Stylommatophora > Arionidae > Ariolimax > Ariolimax columbianus. The sequence continues at coordinate 32,524,247 of JAVGWX010000024.1, forward strand.
CCAGGTGTGGGTCTAACCTGAAGCATATACTACGTGGAGATCACTGGACAAGTTAAGGACATGTGTGTCCAGGTGTGGGTCTAACCTGAAGCATATACTACGTGGAGATCACTGGACAAGTTAAGGACATGTGTGTCCAGGTGTGCGTCTAACCTGAAGCATATACTACGTGCAGATATCTGAACAGGTTAAGGACAGGTGTGTCCAGGTGTGGGTCTAACCTGAAGCATATACTACGTGGAGATCACTGGACACGTTAAGGACATGTGTGTCCAGGTGTGGGTCTAACCTGAAGCATATACTACGTGCAGATATCTGAACAGGTTAAGGACAGGTGTGTCCAGGTGTGGGTCTAACCTGAAGCATATACTACGTGCAGATATCTGAACAGGTTAAGGACAGGTGTGTCCAGGTGTGGGTCTAACCTGAAGCATATACTACGTGGCGATCACTGGACAAGTTAAGGACATGTGTGTCCAGGTGTGGGTCTAACCTGAAGCATATACTACGTGCAGATATCTGAACAGGTTAAGGACAGGTGTGTCCAGGTGTGGGTCTAACCTGAAGCATATACTACGTGCAGATATCTGAACAGGTTAAGGACAGGTGTGTCCAGGTGTGGGTCTAACCTGAAGCATATACTACGTGCAGATATCTGAACAGGTTAAGGAAAGGTGTGTCCAGGTGTGGGTCTAACCTGAAGCATATACTACGTGCAGATATCTGAACAGGTTAAGTACAGGTGTGTCCAGGTGTGGGTCTAACCTGAAGCATATACTACGTGGAGATCACTGGACAAGTTAAGGACATGTGTGTCCAGGTGTGGGTCTAACCTGAAGCATATACTACGTGCAGATATCTGAACAGGTTAAGGACAGGTGTGTCCAGGTGTGGGTCTAACCTGAAGTATATACTACGTGGAGATCACTGGACAAGTTAAGGACATGTGTGTCCAGGTGTGGGTCTAACCTGAAGCATATACTACGTGGAGATCACTGGACAAGTTAAGGACATGTGTGTCCAGGTGTGGGTCTAACCTGAAGCATATACTACGTGGAGATCACTGGACAAGTTAAGGACATGTGTGTCCAGGTGTGGGTCTAACCTGAAGCATATACTACGTGGAGATCACTGGACAAGTTAAGGACATGTGTGTCCAGGTGTGGGTCTAACCTGAAGCATATACTACGTGCAGATATCTGAACAGGTTAAGGACAGGTGTGTCCAGGTGTGGGTCTAACCTGAAGCATATACTACGTGGAGATCACTGGACACGTTAAGGACATGTGTGTCCAGGTGTGGGTCTAACCTGAAGCATATACTACGTGCAGATATCTGAACAGGTTAAGGACAGGTGTGTCCAGGTGTGGGTCTAACCTGAAGCATATACTACGTGCAGATATCTGAACAGGTTAAGGACAGGTGTGTCCAGGTGTGGGTCTAACCTGAAGCATATACTACGTGGCGATCACTGGACAAGTTAAGGACATGTGTGTCCAGGTGTGGGTCTAACCTGAAGCATATACTACGTGCAGATATCTGAACAGGTTAAGGACAGGTGTGTCCAGGTGTGGGTCTAACCTGAAGCATATACTACGTGCAGATATCTGAACAGGTTAAGGACAGGTGTGTCCAGGTGTGGGTCTAACCTGAAGCATATACTACGTGCAGATATCTGAACAGGTTAAGGAAAGGTGTGTCCAGGTGTGGGTCTAACCTGAAGCATATACTACGTGGAGATCTCTGGCCAGGTGAAGGACAGGTGTGTCCAGGTGTGGGTCTAACCTGAAGCATATACTACGTGCAGATATCTGAACAGGTTAAGGACAGGTGTGTCCAGGTGTGGGTCTAACCTGAAGCATATACTACGTGGAGATCTCTGGTCAGGTGAAGGACGGGTGTGTCCAGGTGTGGGTCTAACCTGAAGCATATACTACGTGGAGATCTCTGGCCAGGTGAAGGACAGGTGTGTCCAGGTGTGGGTCTTACCTGAAAAAGTAGGGATTTTCAGACGATGAATATTGTGAATGTGGGGTCGTCCAACGCCCGGAAAACCTGATCATGTGTCCTAGGATGCAGAACTTCTGTATAGTAGAGGACCTGATGGTGTTAAATGAAAGAGCATTGGTAGTGGCTGGTATTTGGGCGAAGAGTGTGTGAGGTTGCCGGGCGCGAAAATAAGTAAATATTTCAAGGTCAATTTAGTTTACTAGCAAAAATAGATACGAAAACTAATATTGCTGTAGTGCCAGACTTGGTGCTTTTTCAAAAGGCACAGGACAGGACAAGTACAACTTGCGAATTTTTTAATTTTTTTTTTTAGCGTTCGCCTTATTTATCTAATTCCCAAGGTGGTGTGCGTTGCACTGTGGTTTTTATTTTGCGCCTGTCGGCACAGTGCATCCGACTTCAGCATTCATTTTATGTAAGGGTCTGCTTCCTCCTGCATTTTTCTAAGGGTTTGCTTCCCCGGGGTAACGGCCGGTGTTGTGATGGTGGTCGAAACCAGCACCTTCGGGTTGTGAGCCGTGTCACTTTCTTCTTCCTCGTTCACCTTCAGACCTCGACTTCAATGACTTTAACGAAGGCAGCGGTCGACTCAATACTCTGTACACTTCCGTACACTTCCGTACAGCTTCTCGTGGAAGGACACTGGCTGTTGCCAAATGCTACTTCTTTTGTCGGTATACAGTGGACAGGGCTGCAAAATATGTTCTGCCTTCATGGGGGCTGTGCCGCAGACACAAAGGTCTGTAGTGCCAATCTTGAACTTGTACAGATGACATCTAAGTCTGTTGTGACCTGTGCGTAGCCGCGGAATGATAACCTGGTCTCGCCTGGAGAGTTGATGGCAGGCATCGGTTTCTATGTGAGACGTGTCACTTAACCACAAGCCCACGCCAACCCCATCGTGCGAAATGAAATTTAGGGTCTCCCGTTGTTGCAGCCCCGCCCACCTAGTCTTCCAGATTCCCCTGGTCATCATCATGTAGCATGTCCTTTGTAGAGCGTCGCTCCCGTCACAGTCTGTCTGAAAGAAACTCGTTCCCTTGCCAAAACTCCAGCTTCCGCCACAGTCATACTCAGGCATTCCTGGATATCTTGGTGCCATCGTCTTCTTGGTCTACCCCTTCCTCTTTTACCTGGCACCATACCTTCCATCACCGTTCTCTCAAGACCGTTGTGTCTCTTTATGTGACCAAAGTATTTGCATTTCCTAGCCAAAATGGAATTGATAAACCAGTTCTCCTCTATGCTCAACTCTTGCCGAATGTCTAAATTTGTGCTTTTCTCTGTCCAGGGTATTCTGAGGATCTTTCTGTAACATTTTGACTCGAAGGATTCGATTCTTTGTCTAAGAGATGCCTCACTCACATGCATATGCTCAGTTTCTGGCAGGACGTGACGATCCTGGGACAAAGTCACACTGGACTGCCTCTCTTCCGGGATAGTACAAACTAGTACATAGTCCATCATATCATTGCCAAACCCTATAGACACGAGTAGGGAAGACTCGATAGTCCTGCAAGACAACTTCCTAAGAGAGACAACTCTGACCTAAAACAACTGCTGCCTTGCAGTTAGGCTGGAGACAGCCAAAGGCTAAGGAGGGCAACCCTACAGAAACGCCTGTTGAAATCGGATGCACTGAGCCACAGGCTTAACAAAATAAAACAGTGCAACGTAAATATCGCTGTAAACAGAGTACGAAGAAGAATAAGAAGAAGACACTTGGTCATTGACTGACTAAAAAGCCCTCTATTGATTCGTTGGGTCTAATAGTGAACGGGTGCTGGTATTAGACCCTCGGAAGACAGGTCAGTCTTACCCTACTAATGACAGGGCGCTGCTACAGAAATCCTGCTCAATTCGAGAGGAGTCGCAGACATTTGTCCACGTAATAGGCTCATAAGCCAATGGCGCGAGGCTACCATGTGAGGGATTACGGCCGAACGCCTCTAAGCCGGAATCCCGCCCTAAATCTCCGCACCACTGTGATGGGAGACTACGATAGGGTTGGGACCTGGGGCTCGCGTCTCAGCCCGACCCAGTCGAGCAACAGAAAGACGTCTCTGCCGTCCATCGATCAAAGCGGGCGGGAAGCTGCCCGATACTCACACCATGCGGCATGGAGGTGTGAAACCACTAGTAGAAGACTTAGTTCTCGGTCGGGGTGTCGTAAGCAGTAGAGCAGCCACCTCACTGCGAACTGTTGAGACTCAACCATTGATCATGAGATATGTCCGCACACCAGGTGAACAACATCTCCGTGCCATGACCAGGCTTGTTCCCTGGTAAAATGCACTCCTTCGAGAGGAATCGCAGGTCGCTGACATTTGGTCCACGAGCTGTCACAGGAAAAACACAGGATCTGAAGAATTTTACTTTTATCGTTTTGTTGGTGCCCTGCCATAATTTCTTCAGGCTGTTCAGTCTCTGCATTGCCATAGCTAGTCTTCTTCTGATTTCTTTCGAGCAGTCGCCATTTCTGTCAATTCTGGAGCCCAGATATTCAAAATGTGTGACCTGATCTATTTCCTCCCCACCCACTGTAAATGTATGCTGACATTGTGTATTATTCTTAATTTTACTTTACTGTGGTTACTGCAGGGTCTATCCAATTGTTGTTTCGAGAGGGTGTGGTGGGGGAGCATGTGTGTGATGGGGGAGAGTATAAATTTACCTATATTGCGGGGAAGGACGACTGACGTCTGGTCAGGCACAACATACTGATCAGACATGTTAGTCAGGGTCAGGCACAACATACTGATCAGACATGTTAGTCAGGGTCAGGCACAACATACTGATCAGACATGTTAGTCAGGGTCAGGCACAACATACTGATCAGACATGTTAGTCAGGGTCAGGCACAACATACTGATCAGACATGTTAGTCAGGGTCAGGCACAACATACTGATCAGACATGTTAGTCAGCGTCAGGCAAGATATACTGGCCAAGACCCTCACCTCGGCTTCCTAGTAGCCCTCCTGGAAACGGGCTGTTCTCATGGCAGCCTAACTAACGGGGTGAGGGATCGACGTGATCACCGTAGTAGTGATGTGATGAAAGCTACTGCAACCTTCCACTTAACGTCCTTTTCAGGACACACACAATAGTAAATCATACTAATTCTGGGCATTGGAAACAATCAAAACAACCAAAATTGCGTGGCGTCCCAAAGATTATGGGCATCAAAACATGAAGCATAAAGTCGAAAAGCGCAAGAGCACATTAAAAGAAGAAGTAGCCAAATGACCACCTTTTTTTAGAAGACGATCCAGATGAGATCGCGTGTGCTACAGCCATTTGTGTACCACGCCTCTGAAATTGCGAAGGTCAGGATAACGTGTCTTTCAGAAACTGACAGACATCTGACGACCAGAATCTTCAATACCCTTAACGCGTGTCCGTTCTTTATGAAGCAGTTCCGTGCAACATCCTAATGATGCTATCTGTATGCCCAGGACAAATGTGGGAGACAAGATTTTCCATTTCCTTTGGCGTGCCCTAATTTGCTTTCCTCCCATCCCAAATCTGTCCTCATTTTGAAAATGAGATGTTGGACGAGTGTATCATATTATTTCCAAGAGTAAACAGTTAAAGGCGAAGCATCCCCACCTCCTGATCTCACGCCACCCCCCCCCCCCCCTTATATTCACCAAGTATTGAATTTCAAAAGAAACTGGAGTTGTCTTACAGGAAAGGATGCTTTATTGCGAATTGCCGTGCCAAGAAAGATAACCCAATAAAAGAAACAAGAAGATCGCTGCCATAGGTATGTATTTTTTTATTGTGAAGAACATGTTCTGCTTAAAGAGGAGAACATACCGGCTTCCCTTTCTCACCGGAAACGCTGTGATCGATTAACTCTGTTTCCGGTTGTGTGTTGTCATAACAAATGTACCCAGCTGGTGAATTCATGCGACAGGTGAAGCTTGAAATGTGGTACTAATTCGAGTGAAGGGTAATTATCTGAGTTGTGAGATCGATTTGGAGAGGTATCAGGGTTCAATCCCTGGTTTTGACATGTGCCAGACTAACCAACTGTAAATGGGCACCTGGCTTAATGTGAGGGGAGTAAAGTCCCCGAGGAAGGGAAACTGGCCATCGCCGATCTCATTAAATACTGGAGTTCTTCTTCTTCTTCGTCCATCCTCAGATCAAGGTTCTGGTTTCTCTTACATCCTAAGATCAAGGTTCCGGTTTCTCCTACAAAGGACACCGGTGTTTGTAAGGCTATTTCATTTCCATACAGCTTTTGTCTCATATCTGTCTCACTAGGCCAGTATTGTTCTCTCTTTTCCTGCGTGAGCGTGCAGCTTTGTAGGATGTGTTCCACGGTTCATGATATGCTCCCCACATGGGCACCTGTCATCTGTCCCAATCCTCATTTTGTTGTAAAGATGACCCTTGAGTCTGTTATGTCCAGTTCTCAGTCTGAAGATGATGACTTGCTCTTCTCTAGTTAAGTTATAGTAGCTTTCTTTTTTTCGTAAGTCGGGGTGTTGATCAGCCCATTTTACCCTGAAGTTGGCTTTAATTATGGTCTTGGCCTCATTATATGTGATACTCAGGTCTGTTTGGGGGGATGCTCCTCCACTCTTTGCTAGTTTGTCTGCAGCTTCATTGCCTTCAATATTGCAGTGGGATGGGATCCACTGTATGACCAACCTTGGGTGTTCTGCTGAGAGCTGTGTCAGGGAGAACATACATTGGTCGAGATCTTCATCTTTGTGTTGTTTTAGCGCTGTTAATACTGACGCGGCATCAGTCAGGAATACTATGTTTTCTTGGTGGATATCTTTATCTTGGATTACAAGCTCAGCTGCGGGCTTCATTGCCTCTGCTTCTGCACTGAAATTATTGGAATTTGTTCTCGTTGTTAAAACTCGAGTTTTTTCTTCTCCATTCCTTAGACCCCTCCACCTCCATTGGATGTGGCTTTGTTAGATGAGCCATCTCTTTTTACGTGTGTCAATGTTTCTGGTGGGTATACCCTCCTAAGATATTCTTCTGGTCATCGCCGATCTAACAGTTCACAACACCACCTCTATAAGACCAACTTGACGTTCCCCAGATCAGTGTCACTTATGTTACGGCTCGCTATGGCTGAGAGAGTAAGGCGTACGTCGTTCAAGAAGTGAACGAACGAAAGCCAGCCAACATGGGTGGTGGGGGTGGGGGTTGGGGGGGCTTTTCGAATCCTGAACGTTTTAAGCGTCTCCAGGTCTAAAGGAAGCGTCTCCAGGTCAACATCTAGTCATTTTGCAACAGTTTGACTTGGGCAAATTGATGCCGATAGACACTGTGATTTTCAGTGACTCCATGTCGGTTCTAGAGGCGCTGGCGCACATTTCATACAACAAAAAGAGGATATTCTTGATCGGGTAGGTGATCAGCAACATCATCATCGCCCAAGTGATTAACGTCACCTTGCAAATGGATCCATATATACAGCGGGCTAGCAGGAAACAAGATGGCTGATGGATTGGCAAAATCAGAAGCCTCCAAACAACCATTGGATAGACCCTGCAGTAACCACACAGTAAAATGAATTATTAAGAACAATACCAGAGGAATCTGGATGAACAGGTGGGCAACGGGAACAACAGGTGGGTGACGGGAACAACAGGTGGGTGACGGGAACAACAGGTGGGTGACGGGAACCACAGGTGGGGGACGGGAACAGGTGGGTGACGGGAACAGGTGGGTGACGGTAACAACTGGTGGGGGACGGGAACAGGTAGGCGACCGGAACAAAAGGTGGGGACAGGAACAACACGTGGGCGACGGGAACAACAGATGAGCGACGGGAACAACATGTGGGTGACGGGAACAACAGGTGGGCGACGGGAACAACAGGTGGGTGACGGGAACAGCAGGTGGGTGACGAGAACAACAGGTCGCAGTGTATATCACAGCCAAAAAGTAACGATGCCATAAATAAACTACATAGAAGAGATCAAAGTCTCATCTTTCAGTTCCGAACAGGACATACCAGAGTCAATAGCCACTTGAACCGCATCAATCCCCATCACCTGCCCTTGTGCAGACATTGCTCTCATCCTGATGAAACAGTTCGACATCTACTGATTGAGTGCAAGTCGCTTGCGGACATGAGGAAAAGATTCTTACACGCACTGCCGATAATTACCAACACGCTGTACGGAGCAGTGACACAACTGAAGAAGACCTGTATCTATGTTTGAATGGCATTGGGCTGCCAAGAGCAGGCTTGGGATAACAATAATACTATTAATCGCTTGTTTATTATTGTTACTGTTCGTTGTCCCTGACGAAGACCTATTGATCGTAACGTAGGTTTTCTTTGTGTTTTCGTTTACGTTCGATATCTGACCGTTCCTATCTATGCTTGTTTTTTAACTATGCATCCACAGTGCCGAAGCAGACTCGCCTTATTTGAAGATGACCTGTTACCACTGGTTCATGAAATACTGACCGCAGTCTGTGACTTTCGTGAATTGGAAAATTCGGTTATGTTAGTGTGTTTACGTGTAGTCTTTGTTGCCCCATTTAGTTTCATTGTCTGCTGTTTGACTTGGCTTGGTTTGGCTTGGCTTGGTATGGCTTGGCTTGGTATGGCTTGGCTTGGTATGGTTTGGCTTGGTATGGCTTGGCTTGGTTTGGTTTGGCTTGGTTTGGCTTGGCTTGGTTTGGCTTGGCATGGCTTGGTTTGGCTTTGCTTGGTTTGGCATGGCTTGGTTTCGTCCAGTCTCAATCCCCCGCTACCTAACCCTGAAATGGCTTAATTAGCAGAATATAGTCCAGAGAACGGAATGCTTTGTGTCGTAGTTTACAGCTTGACTGCGATATTTGCACCTTTCCGTGCAACACATCCGACTTCAGCAAGTATTTTTTGAGTAGTAGCGAGTTAGCATTTCCTCTTCGATCCCTTCTCCAGGATCCAGGATCACCGCGTGGAGGTGTAGAAGGGTCTTGGCAGCTCTGGTTCGCTGGTCCTGACGCTAGCAGTCAGCTATGGGTCGCTGACCACTGCAGCTCATGCGCTGCTGAGCTCTGGTTCGCTGGCTCTGACGCTATCAGTCAGCTATGGGTCGCTGACCACTGCAGCTCATGCGGTGCTCAGCTCTGGTTCGCTGGCCCTGACGCTAGCAGTCAGCTATGGGTCGCTGACCACTGCAGCTCATGCGGTGCTCAGCTCTGGTTCGCTGGCCCTGACGCTAGCAGTCAGCTATGGGTCGCTGACTACTGCAGCTCCTGCGCTGCTCAGCTCTGGTTCGCTGGCCCTGACGCTAGCAGTCAGCTATGGGTCGCTGACCACTGCAGCTCATGCGCTGCTCAGCTCTGATTCGCTGGCCCTGACGCTAGCAGTCAGCTATGGGTCGCTGGCCCTGACGCTAGCAGTCAGCTATGGGTCGCTGGCCCTGACGCTAGCAGTCAGCTATGGGTCGCTGGCCCTGACGCTAGCAGTCAGCTATGGGTCGCTGACCACTGCAGCTCATGGGCTGCTCACCATCTTGATCCCTTGTCCGCTGTTTTATATAGGTCACGTCAACTGTATTGGGCTCGGACACAAAAACAAATAACCTCTTCCTGAACTTGTCCTCAGTGGTAAGCTCAGGATGCTGTCACACCCGCCATCATAATGGAACATGATTTAACCAAACGGACAAACGGACTCAGTATATGGTTGAAGTACCCGTGTCGCCAATTCTTCCTCCCCCCTCCCCCGCCTTTTTCATACACACACACAAACAGCAGCAGATGCACACGTTCGTCATAATTTCCAATGGAACAATACCAGATACTGGCAAAGGCAAAAGGTTGCCGTCCATCGTAGACATCGTAGGACAATGCGACTAGGGGGCGACTACGAGATGCAGGGGACTCCGCATCAAGCACCCGTGAAAAAGACGGCCGAATCCAGAGTCGAACTCACACCACCTGATCACGAGGCCGACGGCTTAACCAGTTCGCCACTTGCTATATAACAGCTAATGGGAAAGAACGTCTGGTCAGGCAAACTGATCGGACATGTTAGTCAGGGTCAGGTCAACATATTGGTCAAGACCCTCACCTTGGCTTCCTTGTAGCCCTTCCTGGAAACGGGCTATTTTCATGGCTGAATGGCTAACAAGGTGAGGGATCCGACGTGATCCCTGCAGTAATGAGCGACACGCAGATGAAGCCAAACATAGCACAACTGCCAGGAGGACCCAGGTCCACCTTCATCAGCACGCTCGGGATGTCACGAAAGCTACAACAAACCGCCACTATCGTACTTTTTAGGGGGATATCTACTCAATGTGGGCATTCCTTCAACAACAACAACAACAACAGCTAATGACAGAGTGGCACCCCAAAAACATTCCCCATAGCCCACCACTGGGCAATCTGATCTCTCGCTTCGAATCTATTTCTACTATATTTCCCATTATGACAGAGGAGCGACTAAAAAATTACAATCCGGAGTTTACAGCAGGGAATATATTTTGTGAATAAAACTATTTCAGGCATTGTTCGCACAAGAGGGTTAAAGAGATGTTCCATGTGGAGTATGAAAGCAACAAAGAGCTAGGTGAACGTGTGATCTGTGAATGGGATGTTCGGTTTAGGCCTTATGGGACTGTAGTTAAGCTCAATCCACAATCAAATGACGGTGCTTCAGAGAAATGTTGGATGTGATTGGAATTAATGGCATGAACAATTTCGTACAGCGGGAAGGGGAATGTACCTATTTGAAGGGAGATTATTTGGAACTTCTCTTAACTTAAACTAAACGTCTTTATACTGGTTTAGAAGACCCTGCAGAGTTTGTATACAACCAGTTACATTTACATCACCTTGCTCTAAAAGCTATGCGCATCCAGTTTATTCTTAAATGCATTTCTGTCCCTGCCTCCACTACCTCCCCTGGCAATGCATTCCAAGCAGACACCACTCTCTGACTAAAAAAATATTTTCTAATATCTAATCTGGACCTCTCTTTAGTCAGCTTGTAGCTATGCCCTCTTGTTATTGTGGGTGGCTGTATTTTACAAACAACTTGTTATAGTCTAATTTATCCGTTCCTCTGATCATCTTATAAACCTGTATTATAAGTCACCACGAATTCTTCTCTCTTCGAGACACTGTAGGCCGTTTTTATAAGTCTTTCCTCATTACTGTAATTCTGGAATCCCACTTTCATCGTTGTCGCTCTTTTTTGTATTCTTTCCAGCATGTTTACATCCCCTCTATGATAAGGACTCTACACCTGTACACAGTACTCCAATCTAGGTCTAACTAATGCTTTATACAGTTTGACGATCACTTCCTTGCTCCTATGTTTAATATTTCTTTTTATCATACCTAACATTGCATTTGCCTTTTTCACTGCTACCTGGACTTGCTCACTCACTTTACTTGTATGATCTATTATAACCCCTAGGTCACTTTCCTTTTCTATCTTTCTAATATTGTTCTCTCCCATTCTGTAATTATGTTCCATATTGGATCTACCCATGTGGATGACTGTACATTCTTGTGTAACATTGAAGCAGTGAATGGTAACATCACTTATTTACATCTTTTATTATCCATATTATTCCAGTTTCGGAGAGTTTTCATAAAAAAAACTCATAAAGATATCCACATTTTACTTGCTTTCCGTTTTTGTGTCTGTTTATCGTGGTTATTCCTATTTTTCTTTAGGCAAAGGCCGCCGTCCATCGTAGACGATGATGGCATAATGTATTTTGTTAGCCCTATTTTTTAGTAAGGATTAACAGCGATGCTTTTTATCCCCACTCTCTCTATTCTCATGCCGCCCGACCCCAGTGGCAAGTCAAGGACAAGACGACTAGGGGGCGACTACGAGATGAAGGGGACTCCGCATCAAGCACCAGTGAAAAAGACGGCGAGGTCCGGAGTCGAACACACACCACCTGATCACGAGGCCTACGGCTTAACCACTTCGCGACGGAGTCCCCATTTTTCTTTAACTTCTTAACTGATAATATGGTGAGATCCACGAAGGAGGCTGTTCGTTTCAGAACTTCGTAAGTCAACCAAGCATGGCCACTTTCCCCAGGCCAGACTGCCTCTCTTTGGTCTGTTTAAGTGGAGCAGTTCTGTAGGATGTGTTCTGAAGTCTGCTTAGGGGCTCTTGCAATCGTATTTAGTGGTGTCTCTCTATGCTGATCCTGTGGATGTGGACCTTGAGTCTATGTCCCGTTCTCCTTCGTCGTCTTCTTCCTCGTTCGTCTTCAGACCTATACATCAATGACTCTAACGAAGGGTGCAGTTAACTTAAGACAGCTCTTCTAGGACAGACAATTCTGAACCCAAACAACTGGTGCACTGAACGCAGGCTGGGGACAGCCAAGAGCTTGGTAGCTGATCCCGAACAAATGCACGCTGAAATCAGATGCACTGGGCTACGACGCATAATACAGTGCAACGGACTGCGTTTAATGATGATGCCCCGTTCTGAGTCTGAAGATCTTTGTCTGGCCTTCTCTGACAAGTTTATCTATGCTGTCATTTTCTGGCTTGTATTCTTTGTACTTGCCTCTCCATTCCGTCCTCGTAGATTGTTTTATGCGCGTCTTTGCTTCTTTATATCTCTGTGGATGGCGAGTCTTCGTGCCATCACTCCCGGCTTTTGCTTGCTCATTTCAAGGACCCCACAATGGGCGTTACTCTGCAGATCGTTACTCTGCAGATTTGCATGCAGGTAGTCCGTTCGATACGGAAGGTTCCAGAACTGAAATTCAGGCAAGACCAGCGATGACCATGGCTGCCCTGACCAAACTGAGTCCGCTATGGAAGGACACAAACATCAACCTGAAATCAAAGTTGGTTTAATGTATGCACTAGTAACTTTCGTGCACATTTACGCGTGTGAACCTTGACAGCGGTTCTTAAGCGAATAATTTGTGCAATGAAGAAGAAATGTATGCGTCGAATTCTCGAATCTAGACAACGTCAGGAATAAGGCAGTTCTGGCCATCGTTAAGATTGAACTATTTAACTTTCCCATTTCCCAACTACGCATCTACCAGTCGTGCGTGATCCCGGTCCTCGTGTATGGCTCCGAGACCTAGACCCTGAAGACTCGAGACTTGAGCCCTTTCATATGCGAAATCAGCGACACATCCTTGGCGTTCGTTGCTACGACTTCGTCCGGAATGTAGATGTTTCTGCAAGGAAACATCTCCCTCCTGTCTCGGTTATTCTGGAACGTCGCCGCATTTCCCTGTTCGGTAATGTTGTCTGACTGGACAAGGAGGTCCCAGCTCACCAGATTCTTCAAAAGACTATCAACAGTGCTAATGGCCTCAACCCTGCTGGCTGGAAGCGCCGGAGAGGTCGTCCTCGAAACAAGTGGCTCCAACAGGTAGCAGCCTCCCCATCTGCCTTAGAGGAGGCCTGGCAGCACACAGTTACAACTGGACATGGTAGTGTTCATCCGACGCAACGGGCCTCAGGCGCTTAAGCGAACATTATTATTATTATTATTATTATTATTATTATTATTCATTATTATTATTTCCCATTCTCTATTCTTTTTGACCCTGGTAGGTTTTTTTAAGTTTTTCAGTGCCCCCGTTTTATGATTGTAAATGCTGTCATAGAGGATAGTGGATTTGAAAACATGCACATCAACTCCAATCAAATGATCCCATTCTTAGAATTACATGGACGGACAAACTGATGAATGCAGAGGTGCACTATCGCACTGGTCTAAAAACAAATACGCTCTCATTAGGCGGAGAAGACTACGATAGATTGGAAATGTTCGTCGTATGAAAGATGGTCGCATTCCCAAATATGGACGGTTGGGGTATAGCTGTAGAACAGCCGGCCGACCACAGCTGAGGTTGAAAGATGTGTGTAACCGTGATATGAAGGCACTGGACATGGGTCTGGCATGCATAGACGACGAAGATGTAGACCAATCCAAGTGGAGATGTATTCTGATGAGCCACATAATGATGGGTGAAAATAAGTTCTCGCAACACGGACGAGTGAAACGAGAACTCTAATCACAAGATTCTGGTATTCAATCCAGCCCAGGTGTCTGATGCCAGGTAGCCAAATGTTGAGTGAACCTTGACTTAGTGAACCATGTCTAACCTGGAGCCTCCTTCGGACTATTTGTCTGCATCAACCTGGGGTGCTCGTGATGGCGCCTAAAGTTGAAGGGCCATCAGGATGTCACTGCACGTGTCCCTCTCTTGTCAGAATTTAGTCCAGAAAACGGAATGCGTTGTGTCGTAGTTTACAGATTGACTGCAATATTTGCACCTTTCGGTCCAACACATTCGACTTCAGCAAAGCATTTTTTGAGTACCGGGTTAGCATTCCCTCTTCGATCCCTTCTTATTAGCCAGTCTGCCCTGCTGCAGCCTGTTATCCAGGATCACCGCGTGGAGGTGTATAAGGGTCTTGGCAGCTCTGGTTCCCTGGCCCTGACGCTAGCAGTCAGCTATGGGTCGCTGACCACTGCAGCTCATGCGCTGCTCAACATCTTGATCCTTCGTCCGGCCTGTCTGAAGTCCAGCATACGTATCACATGGCCGGCCCATCTGTATTTTCGTTTACAGCGCGATATCTATGATTTCAGTAAAGGAAATTTTACGTCTGATTTCTATGTCACGGATTTGCTCTCTGGATCAGTCGGTCTTTCGCGGTAGGGTCATTTTTATATTTTGACATGTCATAAATCTTTCTTGGGAAATTAATGTGGCGCGTTCCTCTTTCCTACCCCATCCACGAGAGTGGTTTGTGACCGACACTTTTATCAGTCATTTCTGGCCGACAAGAGAAATACGAGAGCACTCATCTGCCCGCTGGCAGAGCTGTCCACTTATTCCGGTGGATAGTCGTCGACAAGTCTGTACTAGTCTCACTCAACGGGCTGTCCTTATCTTCCACTTAGGAGGAGTAGTAAGGAGTTTCCTTTGATCAAGTTAAGACTCTCCAGTCCTTTTCGTCTACCGTACACAAGTGTGAGAGTTATGGAGAATCTGCATGATTGGCTACAGGCGCAGTCGCTGTGGGTGAGTGAATGGTTCAGCACATCCGCCGGCGTCAGACAAGGTTGTGTACTCTCCCAGACACGCTTCAACATATTAACATAAAGAATTACGGGTGATGCCCTTGGAGTATAGGAGAACATGGCCCGGTCTTTCAATATGCCTCTAGACCTGCGAAACATGGACCATTACAGAAGACCTTCAGAGAAGAATGCAGGCCATGGAGATGAGATATTTTTAGAAGACTTTTTAGATGTCGCCTACAAGAACCGTATCAAAAATGATAAAGTACGCGGGAAAGTCTAGAATGCAAGTGGACTGGACTGGACGACCTCCTGACATCGATCAAATGGGGAAAGCTGACCTGGTATGGCCACGTCTCAAGTGCAATGGGCCTTCCAAATACGATACCACAGGGCCAAGTGCAGGGCATGCGAAGGTGAGGAAGTGCGAGAAAACTGACCTACTACCTGAGGAGAATACAACATCCATGGATGGACTAATCTACGACCTGAGGGGAAGACAGCATCCATGGATGAACTAACCTACGACCTGAGGGGGAACAACATCCATGGATGGACTAACCTACCACCTGAGGGGGAACAACATCCATGGATGGACTAACCTACCACCTGAGGGGGAACAACATCCATGGATGGACTAACATACCACCGGAGGGGGAACAACATCCATGGATGGACTAACCTACCACCTGAGGAGAAGACAACATCCATGGATAGACTAACCTACCATCTGATGGGAAACAAAATCCATGGATGGACTGACCCACGACCCGAGGAGGCACAAGAAGCAACTGAGAACTGGACATAACAGACTCAAGGGTCATCTTTACAACAAAATGCGGATTGGGACAGATGACAGGTGCCCATGTGGGGAGCATATCATGAACCGTGGAACACACCCTGCAAAGCTGCACGCTCACGCAGAAAAAGAGAGGGATGGCGAAGGTTTGTGGAGGTGTCAGCAGGGGTGCTCCAGCGATCTCAAGAGGTCAGACAACTTCACAACGTGTCTTAGAACTGAACAACCAAATGATTATGATTATTATTATTATTTTGTCCTGAAGGAAGATATCACATGTTTTTCGCTGATATAGACAAACTCTACGCCGTGTAAACAGCGAAACGACAATATCCTAGAATAAGGGCACACAAAAACTCAGTAGGGAGTTATCCCTTCATGGTCGTACCAACTAGAGTCAGTCGTACCACCTTGAGCCAGTCGTACCACCTAGAGTCAGTCGTACAACCTAGAGTCAGTCGTACCACCTAGAGCCAGTCGTACCACCTATAGTCAGTTGTACCACCTATAGTCAGTCGTACAACCTAGAGTCAGTCGTGCCGCCTAGAGTCAGTTGTACAACCTAGAGTCAGTCGTACCACCTAGAGTCAGTCGTACAACCTAGAGTCAGTCGTACCACCTAGAGCCAGTCGTACCACCTAGAGTCAGTCGTACCACCTAGAGTCTGTCGTACCAACTAGAGCCAGTCGTACAACCTAGAGTCAGTCGTACCACCTAGAGCCAGTCGTACCACCTAGAGTCAGTCGTACCACCTAGAGTCTGTCGTACCACATAGAGCCAGTCGTACACCCAGAGCCAATCTTACCACCGAGAGTTAGTCATGACTGAAACTGGCTACGCTACTGTACTAGACTACACAAATCATCCAACGTCTGACAGCTCAATTCCTGACCCTTCAAGTACAGCAACTGTTTAAACTAATACATGAAGAGGCGACGGGCGAGCAACTGGCGCCGTCCGACTAGATAGACGCTTCGGGCAGATGAGAGCCGCGACCTGGGAAGATAAGTCTAGGAGAAGGAAAATATATTTCAAGTCAAAACATGGCCATGGTCTTTGTCTGACAGATAACAAAGCTTGGATAAAGTGATTCATGAAAATACAACGAGCTACCAGGATTGGGCAATTTAATTTCACAAGCTCAAGCTAAATGTTCATATGACAGTTGTCACCTCGAGTTCTGGTGATCTTTAATTTCTCTATTAATATTGTCGTGCTTACTTTCAATATATCACTTTGTAAATACTAGAGTGGGAATCTGAGTAGCAGGGTGGTTCATGTCTTATGGGTACAAGCACGACTTTATTCCAATTCTTAGGTTAGTTGACAGGACTTTACTCTGAGAACTATAGGCCGCTTCGCCACTACTGTCGCCACGTCGTGTGCTGGCTATGCTTGTTGATTTCGCCTGCAACAGATCGCTTTACCAGGAATTCGATCCGATGCCTTCCATGTCAGCGGGCAAGCATCGAAACCATTTGGCAAAGCGCTCCTCTGTTTATACCCATTATTGACAAGCCCATGTCAACCAACCTATAAATTGGTACCCACTATACTGTTAGTGAAAGAAAGGTAGAATGGCAGGAAAGTGACAAACACGTTGCATAAAAACATATGGCCTAGTACACGAAGTCACCCACACTTCATCCTCGACTCCAGTAACTCATACATGACTTTTTTTTAATGACACAAAGCAATTTATTCAATCTGTTATTTTCTTACTTTCTTCTAATTTCTAACACCGTCAGCCAATTTTTGGGGTCTTCCACTGTTTTTTCTGGCAGATATTGTCCGGAATACTTGCAATCCTGGTGTTTGCTTCCTGCCAGGTAGCAGAAGGCTACCCTGTGTACGTTCAATTTTTTGTCCATGTTATTGTTACTTCTTGAAGCTCACTTTTGGAAAGGTAGGTTGAGAACTTAGCAGAATTGTCATTACATGTAGAATGTTACTAGGGCAACGGATAACAGTTACTGTAACCGATTGTCACCTTTCAAATGGAGTTTAGATACATGTACAGTCATCAACGTGGGTAGATCCAATATGGAACATAATTACAGAATGGGCGAGAACAATATTAGAATGATAGAAAAGGAAAGGGACCTATGGGTTATACTAGAGCATACAGGTGAGGTGAGTCAGCAAGTCCAGGTAGCAGTGAAAAAGGTAATTGCAATGTTAGGTGAGGAGCGCGTGGTCAAATGGTTTCGATGAATGCATGGCGACAAGGAGGGCAGGGGTTCGAATCCCCGGTACGGCACATGATGTTTTTCGTTTGGGGTGAAATTAACAGATATTTAATCAATTTCCCTGGCATCATTTATTTCCTGAAGGTCATCAGACAGTCCAGTCAACATAGTACGGACGTTCCAACAGCCCAGGTGGATAGTTGATGAGGCACATGATGTATCAGTGAGGAGGGTAAGGCTCGAGGGTCTCTTCAAGGTGCAAGCCTGGGCATATTTCTGGGGAGAACAAGCTGTTGCAAAAGCAACAGGTCCACTCTCCACACGAAGCTAATTAAACCAGGGAAACGCCATTAGTCGATACTGCTTAGAATCAGCGACGTCCCAGGAGTTGTCAGAATATTGGTTGAAAGACCATTTGATTGCCTTAGGGACTACAGCTCATGATATTTCTCAGGGTTTACTCCCGAAGCCTTACCCGTGAATTGGTAATCAAGGAAGTGATAGTCAAACTGTATAAAGCATTGGTTAGACCTAGATTGGAGTACTGTGCACAGGTGTGGAGTCCTTATCGTAGAGGAAATATAAACATGCTAGAAAAAATACAAAAAAGAGCGACAGAGCTGATAATGGGGATTACAGAATTACAGTTATGAGGAAAAACTCAGAAAAACCGGCTTACAGTGTCTAGAAAAGAGATGAATTCGAGGTGGTGTAATACAGGTCTAGTGTCTAGAAAAGAGATGAATTCGAGGTGGTGTAATACAGGTCTAGTGTCTAGAAAAGAGATGAATTCGAGGTGGTGTAATACAGGTCTAGTGTCTAGAAAAGAGATGAATTCGAGGTGGTGTAATACAGGTCTAGTGTCTAGAAAAGAGATGAATTCGAGGTGGTGTAATACAGGTCTAGTATCTAGAAAAGAGATGAATTCAAGGTGGTGTAATTCAGGTCTAGTGTCTAGAAAAGAGATGAATTCGAGGTGGTGTAATACAGGTCTAGTGTCTAGAAAAGAGATGAATTCGAGGTGGTGTAATACAGGTCTAGTGTCTAGAAAAAAGATGAATTCGAGGTGGTGTAATACAGGTCTAGTGTCCAGAAAAGAGATGAATTAGAGGTGGTGTAATACAGGTCTAAGTGTCTAGAAAAGAGATGAATTCGAGGTGGTGTAATACAGGTCTAGTGTCTAGAAAAGAGATGAATTCGAGGTGGTGTAATACAGATCTAGTGTCTAGAAAAGAGATGAATTCGAGGTGGTGTAATACAGGTCTAGTGTCTAGAAAAGAGATGAATTCGAGGTGGTGTAATACAGGTCTAGTGTCTAGAAAAGAGATGAATTCGAGGTGGTGTAATACAGGTCTAGTGTCTACAAAAGAGATGAATTAGAGGTGGTGTAATACAGGTCTAGTGTCTAGAAAAGAGATGAATTCGAGGTGGTGTAATACAGGTCTAGTATCTAGAAAAGAGATGAATTCAAGGTGGTGTAATTCAGGTCTAGTGTCTAGAAAAGAGATGAATTCGAGGTGGTGTAATACAGGTCTAGTGTCTAGAAAAGAGATGAATTCGAGGTGGTGTAATACAGGTCTAGTGTCCAGAAAAGAGATGAATTAGAGGTGGTGTAATACAGGTCTAAGTGTCTAGAAAAGAGATGAATTCGAGGTGGTGTATTACAGGTCTAGTGTCTAGAAAAGAGATGAATTCGAGGTGGTGTAATACAGGTCTAGTGTCTAGAAAAGAGATGAATTCGAGGTGGTGTAATACAGGTCTAGTGTCTAGAAAAGAGATGAATTCGAGGTGGTGTAATACAGGTCTAGTGTCTAGAAAAAAGATGAATTCGAGGTGGTGTAATACAGGTCTAGTGTCCAGAAAAGAGATGAATTAGAGGTGGTGTAATACAGGTCTAAGTGTCTAGAAAAGAGATGAATTCGAGGTGGTGTAATACAGGTCTAGTGTCTAGAAAAGAGATGAATTCGAGGTGGTGTAATACAGATCTAGTGTCTAGAAAAGAGATGAATTCGAGGTGGTGTAATACAGGTCTAGTGTCTAGAAAAGAGATGAATTCGAGGTGGTGTAATACAGGTCTAGTGTCTAGAAAAGAGATGAATTCGAGGTGGTGTAATACAGGTCTAGTGTCTACAAAAGAGATGAATTAGAGGTGGTGTAATACAGGTCTAGTGTCTAGAAAAGAGATGAATTCGAGGTGGTGTAATACAGGTCTAGTATCTAGAAAAGAGATGAATTCAAGGTGGTGTAATTCAGGTCTAGTGTCTAGAAAAGAGATGAATTCGAGGTGGTGTAATACAGGTCTAGTGTCTAGAAAAGAGATGAATTCGAGGTGGTGTAATACAGGTCTAGTGTCCAGAAAAGAGATGAATTAGAGGTGGTGTAATACAGGTCTAAGTGTCTAGAAAAGAGATGAATTCGAGGTGGTGTATTACAGGTCTAGTGTCTAGAAAAGAGATGAATTCGAGGTGGTGTAATACAGGTCTAGTGTCTAGAAAAGAGATGAATTCGAGGTGGTGTAATACAGGTCTAGTGTCTAGAAAAGAGATGAATTCGAGGTGATAGATTCACAAGATAACCAAGCGAAAGGATACATTAGGCTGCGAAAGTTGTTTTTTTCCAAATACAGCCGCCTACAAGAACAAGAGAGGACAGCTACAAATTAATTAAAGACAGATCCAAATTAGATACTAAGAAATATTTTTAAAGTTTGAGAGTGATGAATGGTAGGAATGTATTGGCACATGAAATAGTGGAGTCAGGATCAAGAATAGATTGGATGCACATACGGCACTTTTAGATCAAGAAAATGAAAAATGAAACTTGTTGTATACAGACTCCGCAGATCCTTCAAACAGTGTTTTTTTGTTCTTTTAAAACATGTTTAGTTTAAGGTAGGGTTAAGTGTTATTTTACATGCTCAGCATTCACACAGAATCTCCGAATTTTTTCGACAATCTCCAATACGACTAGTCTGTGATCCCACCTTCCTTGAGACCAATGGACGATGGAAACGTGTAGGAGTCAACCGACAGCCCACCTTTCTGTGCGCTGTTTTTTTTTATCTGCCTTATATGTATGCCAATAATGTTTCTTTGTCTTCTCTATTTGTTTAATCTATGAGAAATGGATGTGTTCTTCTTGTGTTATTATTGTTGTTGTTGTTGGTCGAACTCCTTTTGCTGAGTTGACTTTTCACGACATTTGTTTGAAAGTTGTTACAGTAGACATTTTTTAAATCCAGGTGCATAATTGAGAAGCTGGACCAGTGTCCTCCTGGCTGTAGTGCAATGGGAGATTCCTCAGTAAGTTCATTATTATGGGGATCACAGTGTCGATGCATACCTGATTGGCCAGACATATTTGATATATCCTTCTTCCAGATGTACGGCCGAGGACGTAAGGTGGAAGATAACTGGTCAGTATGTGTTACCTGAGCCTGCCATAAGGTGGGGGATAACTGGTCAGTATGTTTTACCTGAGCCTGCCATAAGGTGGGGGATAACTGGTCAGTATGTGTTACCTGAGCCTGCCATAAGGTGCGGGATAACTGGTCAGTATATTTTACCTGAGCCTGACATAAGATGGGGAGCTGGTCAGTATGTTTCACCTGACCCTGATATAACGTGGGGACCTGGTCAGTATGTTTCACCTGACCCAGACATAAGGTGGGGACCTGGTCAGTATGTTTTACCCGAGCCTGAAATAAGGTGGGGAACTGGTCAGTATGGTTTACCTGAGCCTGACATAAAATGGGGACCTGGTCAGTATGTTTTACCTGACCCTGATGGCTCGTCGCTTCTGTATTCCACCGTAAATACTACATCTCTGGGAGTCCGGTAAATGTATTTGTTTTATTGTCCATGATCTGCGCTTATGACATTATATGATCATTACAAAGCTGAAGAGTTTGCTTTCTTGAGGTATGGTGACTAGTTTTCATCCTTGTTGCGTTTCCTTCTCCAAAAGTAAACCAGGCACCCATGTACATCTCGGTGCACGTGAGCGTGTCGAAAACGAGTATCAAACACGATTTCTCTTCGCACGAGATTCGAGCACTCTGCCACTCAGACGAGATTCGAGCACTCTGCCACTCAGACGAGATTCGAGCACTCTGCCAATCAGACGAGATTCGCGCACTCTGCCACTCAGACGAGATTCGAGCACTCTGCCACTCAGACGAGATTCGAGCACTCTGCCACTCAGACGAGATTCGAGCACTCTGCCACTCAGACGCGATTCGAGCACTCTGCCACTCAGACGAGATTCGAGCACTCTGCCAATCAGACGAGATTCGAGCACTCTGCCACTCAGACGAGATTCGAGCACTCTGCCACTGACGAGATTCGAGCACTCTGCCACTCAGACGACAACAATGCAAGGACGTGTTGAAAAAACGGGATTTAAGAGCTAAGAGATTTGCACTACTTCCAGGCGCAGACAGATTAGTTGCGAGTTGCCTAATTCCACAATCTCACTCGAACCAGCTGTGGACTAGAGGAGATAGCGCGTGTGCTTGCATAGAGGAGACAGGACAACCGTGAGGCAGGGAGATGGAGAGGGACAGGGAGATGAGGAGGGGCATGGAGATAGTGAAGGGGTAGCGAGGTAGGGAGGAGGAAGGGAGATAGGGAGGAGGCAGGGAGATGGAGAGGGGCAAGAACATGGGGAAGGGCAGGGAGAGGAGAGGGGCAGGGAGATGGAGAGAGGCAGGGATATTAAAAGGGGCAATGAGATGGCGAGGGGGGCAGGGAAATCGGAAAGGGTAGGGAGATGGAGAGGGGCATGGAGATGGAGAGGGGCATTGAGATGAAAACGGGCCGGGAGATGAAAAGTAGCAAGGAGATGGAGAGGGGCATGGAGATGGCGAAGAGCAGGGAGATGGAGAGGGGCAGGGAGATGGAGAGGGGCAGGGAGATGGAGAGGGTGTGTGAATGGAGATGATAGAGAGGAAGAGATAGAGAGAGCTAGAGAGAGAGAAAGTGTGTGCATGTGTATGTATGTGTGTTTGTGTGTGCGCATGTGTGTGTCTGCTTGCGTGTGTGTATGCGTGTGTATGCGTGCGTGTGTATGCGTGCGTGTGCGTGCGTTTGTGTTCGTGCGTATGTGTGCGTGTATGTGTCTGTGTGTGTGTGTGTGTGTGTGTGTGCGTGGAGGGTAGGAGAGGAGGAAGCGTGGACTGTATGGCAACTAGAAGTATAATGTAGCAGAGGAATTGGCCGAAGCAGGAGTAGTAGGGACACCGGATATAGCGAGACATGATTTGATATGGCAGCCCTGTGGCTGGTGTTCAATGAGGTCTAGAGATGGCGGCCTTATTGGTGTTGATGTAAATGGTGCAGGCAAAGGGGACACTGTGGGAAGGGTTAAGAGGGATTATACACAGACAGCCAGCCAGACAGACAAGACAGGTAGGCGGGCGGGCGGGCGGGCGGGCGGTCAGGCAGGCAGGCAGACAGACAGACAGACAGACAGAAAGAAAGACAGACAGATACACAGAAAGAAAGACAGATACACAGAAAGAAAGACAGATACACAGAAAGAAAGACAGATACACAGATAGAAAGACAGATACACAGATAGAAAGACAGATACACAGAAAGAAAGACAGATACACAGAAAGAAAGACAGATACACAGATAGAAAGACAGATACACAGAAAGAAAGACAGATTCATAGATAGAAAGACAGATACACAGAAAGAAAGACAGATACACAGAAAGAAAGACAGATACACAGAAAGAAAGACAGATACACAGAAAGAAAGACAGATACACAGAAAGAAAGACAGATACACAGAAAGAAAGACAGATACACAGAAAGAAAGACAGATACACAGAAAGAAAGACAGATACACAGAAAGAAAGTCAGATACACAGAAAGAAAGACAGATACACAGATAGAAAGACAGATACACAGAAAGAAAGACAGATACACAGAAAGAAAGACAGATACACAGAAAGAAAGACAGATACACAGAAAGAAAGACAGATACACAGAAAGAAAGACAGATACACAGAAAGAAAGACAGATACACAGATAGAAAGGTAGACCCTTTGTGGGCAGTCAGTTTGAGCAGTGCCGAGTTCACAAATCTATACTTTTTTGGTTATGATATAACAAAGAAAAACGATTGTCTGTGGCTGACAGGACCCACCGCTGACACGTGTAGTTGACCGCTGCAGGCAAAGACAAGACGGCAGAAAGTGTGTGAGAGAGAGAGAGAGATAGAGAACCAATTTGTTTGTGTTAGAAGAATGTTATCCACAAGGAACGTTAGACAGATATTTCTATGTGGGCATAGGTGAGTGAGTGAGTGAGTTGAATGTAAGAGTTGAAGGAGTGACTGTAATGTAAGAGTTGAAGGAGTGAGTTGAATGTAAGAGTTGAAGGAGTGAGTTGAATGTAAGAGTTGAATGTTAGAGTTGAATGTAAGAGTTGAAGAAGTGAGTTAAGTGTAAGAGTTGAATGAGTGACTTGAATGTAAGAGTTGAATGAGTGAGTTTAATGTAAGAGTTGAAGGAGTGAGTTGAATGTAAGAGTTGAATGTTAGAGTTGAATGTAAGAGTTGAAGAAGTGAGTTAAGTGTAAGAGTTGAATGAGTGACTTGAATGTAAGAGTTGAATGAGTGAGTTTAATGTAAGAGTTGAATGAGTGAGTTGAATGTAAGAGTTGAAGAAGTGTGTTGAATGAGTGAGTTGAAGGAGTTAGTTGATGGAGTGAGTTGAAGAAGTGAGTTGAATGTAAGTGTTGAATGAGATAGAAAGTGAGGAAGTATGTTTGTAAATGAATTAGCACGTTGAATGAGAGAGTGAATGAGTAAAAAAGTGATTGAATAAAATGAACAAGAAAGTGAGTGAGTGTGTGAGTGAGTGTGTGAGTGAGTGTGTGTGTGAGTGAGTGTGTGAGTGAGTGAATGTGTGAGTGAGTGTGTTAGTGAGTGTGTGAGTGAGTATGTGAGTGAGTGTGTGAGAAAGTGTGTGAGTGAGTGTGTGAGTGAGTGTGTGAGTGAGAGTGTGTGTGAGTGAGTGTGTGAGTGAGTGTGTGAGTGAGTGTGTGAGTGAGTGTGTGAGTGAGTATGTAAGTGAGTGTGTGAGTGAGTGTATGAGTGAGTGTGTGAGCGAGTGTGTGTGTGAGTGTGTGAGTGAGTGAGTGAGTGAGTTGAAGAGTTAGTGATCAATCGAGCTAGTGCGTAACAGCTAATAAGTGATCGAACGAGTGAGAGATTGAGTGATTGAGTGAGTGATTGAGAAAGCCCGTGAGTGAGTGAGTGACTGAGTGAGTGAGTGAGTGATTGAGAAAGCCCGTGAGTGAGTGAGTAAGTAAGTGAGTGAGTGAGAAAGCGAGTGAGTGAACGAATACATGAGCATGCAAGTGAATGTGTGAGTGAGAAAGCGGGTGAGTGAGTGAGTGAGTGAGTGAGAAAGCTGAGTGGGTGAATGAATAATTGAGCAGCCAAATGAATATGCGATTGTGAGTGAATGAATGAGTGGCTGAGTGATTGAGAAAGCCCGGGAGTGAGTGAGTGAGTGAGTGAGTGAGTAAGTGAGTGAGTGAGTGAGTAAGTGAGTGTGTGAGTGAGTGAGAAAGCGAGTGAGTGAACGAATACATGAGCATGCAAGTGAATGTGTGAGTGAGAAAGCGGGTGAGTGAGTGAGTGAGAAAGTGAGTGAGTGGGTGAGAAAGCTGAATGGGTGAATGAATAAATGAGCAAGCAAGTGAATGTGTGATTGAGTGAGTGAATGAATGAGTGAGTGTGTGCGTGAGTGATTAAGTGTGTTTTGTTTGGGTTTTCTTTGCGTTCGCCTTATTTCTGTAATCCCCAAGACAGGTGAGTTGCACTGTGGTTTTCATTTTGCGCCTGTCGGCCCAGTGCATCCAACTTCAGCATGCATTTTATGTAAGGGTCTGCTTCCTTCTGCATATTCTAAGGGTTTGCTTCCCCGGGGTAACGGCCGGTGCTGTGATGGGGATCGAACCCAGCACCTTCGGGTTGTAAGCCGTGTCACTTAACCCCTAGCCCACGCCGTCTCAGTAAGTGTGTGAGAATAAGTGATCAAACGAGTGAATTTGTGAGTGAGTGAGTGAGTGAGTGGGTGAGTGAGTCAAAGAGTTAGTGATCGACCAAGCTAATTCGTGAGAGCGAATAAGTGATCGCACGAGTGAATTTGTGAGTGAGTGGGTGAGTGAGTGAGTGAGTGAGTGAGTGAGTGAGTGAGTGAGTGAGTCAAAGAGTTAGTGACCTATCGAGCTAATGCGTGAGAGCGAATAAGTGATTGAACGAGTGAATTTGTGAGTGAGTGAGTGGGTGAGTCAAAGAGTTAGTGACCGATCGAGCTAATGCGTGAGAGCGAATAAGTGATCGAACGAGTGAATTTGTGAGTAAGTAAGTGAGTGGGTGAGTGAGTGAATTAACGAGCAAGCAAGTGATTGTGTGAGGGAGTGATTGACAGATGAAATCAATGACTGTGTACTTGAGTGAGCGAATCATTGAACGAGCAAGTAGACTTATCGCGACTTTCACACCAGACTACACTCGAGACCGGAACAAAACTAGAATAGATCTTTTGTAGCCTTGTACATGAACTGGGGGAAACTCGAAGAGGGCTCTGGGAAACTGTATATCGAACTGGGCCCCGAGTTGTCTGCCCTAGATATGAGACGCAGAACTTCGGACAAGCACATCTGAAGTCTAGGTTGAACCGTCCCGGTCAGAATATAAGTCACAGACACGCGAAGGCATAGATGGGCGTGTGTTGTTCGTGTTGTTGTTGTTGTTATTATTGTTGTTTAATACTGCAAGGCATATGGATTTTAGGTCGTCTGTCGAAGAGAATTCTTAGACCCTAATTGTACACAAAAAACGATGCATATTACCAGTTGAACAGAAGAGAGCAGGTCGTGGTCTTCAGACTTCGCACAGACCACAATAGACTGAGGTACCATCTATTCAATAAACTGAAGATAGGTGGTACCGGGAAAATGACCGCTGAACATCTGCTGCAAAACTGCCCGACATACGAGGATCAGAGAAAGCACATGGATATGATTCGGGTCGAAATGTGCAGATATCGCATCCTCGCTATAACTGCGGCGCAATGTAAGAAAAAGTTGATTTTAGGCGAACCCAGTAGATAGTAAATTATCAGAGGGGGGTGTGGGGAAGAGAGATAAGCAATGAAATACATATAAACTGTATTTAAAAAAGGCAAGAAAGATACACACAAACACAGCAATACAAAGTCAACAATACACACAAAGTGAAACACTGTCCAATAAGCTACGGAAAAACAAACAAATTTTCTATATTTTCAGTTTTCTTTGTTTTGTGTATTTTTTTTTAAAGATAAAAAGTAAATAAAACAAACGCCATTTTTCGGTACCAGCTTTTTAGTTATATACTTTTATATCATAACTTTTATATACTTTTATGGTATACGTCTTCTGTTGGTGGCTTTCTGATTGATTTGATCATCCTTATCTTCTGTTGGTGGCTTTCTGATTGATTATATCATCCTTATCTTCTGTTGGTGGCTTTCTGATTGATTATATCATCCTTATCTTCTGTTGATGGCTTTCTGATTGATTTGATCATCCTTATCTTCTCTTGGTGGCATTTTTATAGATTTGATCATCTTTATCTTCTGTTGGTGGCTTTTCTATTGATTTGATCATCCTTATCTTCTGTTAGTGGCTTTTCTATTGATTTGATCATCCTTATCTTCAGTCGGTGGCTTTCTGATTGATTTGATAATCCCTATCTTCTGTTGGTGGCTTTCTGATTGATTTGATCATCCTTATCTTCTGTTGGTGGCTTTTCCATTGATTTGATCATCCTTATCTTCAGTCGGTGGCTTTCTGATTGATTTGATAATCCCTATCTTCTGTTGGTGGCTTTCTGATTGATTTGATCATCCTTATCTTCTGTTGGTGGCTTTTCCATTGATTTGATCATCCTTATCTTCTGTTGGTGGCTTTTCCATTGATTTGATCATCCTTATCTTCTGTTGGTGGCTTTTCCATTGATTTGATCATCCTTATCTTCTGTTGGTGGCTTTTCCATTGATTTGATCATCCTTATCTTCTGTTGGTGGCTTTTTTTATTGATTTAAAAATCCCTATCTTCAGTCGGTGGCTTTCTTATTGATTTGATAATCCCTATCTTCTATTGGTAGCTTTCTCATTGATTTAATCATCCTTATCTTCTGTTGGTATGTAACTGGTATATCTGGTTGCTCGTCTGCAGCATCCTCCTTTGCCAGTCGGTCTGCTCTCTCGTTTCCTAGTACTCCACAATAAGATGGTACCCACTGCCTGACAATCTTGCGCTGGTTGCTCAGTTCAGACAGTAGAGCCTGTAGATCTGGCAGTCTCCAGAACTTATGTAGGGCAGATAGAGTCATTCATGTTTATTGTAGAAGGAGGGTCGAGGGCGGACACATTACTATGTAGGAGAGTAACGCTCGACGCCCCTAGAAGGAGGATCGAGGGCGGACACATTACTATGTAGGAGAGTAACGCTCGGCGCCCCTAGAAGGAGGGACAAGGACGGACACATTACTTTGTAGGAGAGTAACGCTCGACGCCCCTAGAAGGAGGGACAAGGGCGGACACATTACTTTGTAGGAGAGTAACGCTCGACGCCCCTAGAAGGAGGGACAAGGGCGGACACATTACTATGTAGGAGAGTAACGCTCCCCGCTCCTAATGCCCATGGCTCTGTTTTGTGAACTGGTGGACCAGGTTGTCTGCGGCAAGTCGGGTCATGTGTCTAAATAAGGACAGGGGGCGATGATGTAGCGTGATGAAAATTTTGTCCAGCTCTGTCCGTCTGTCGTGTGAGGTCAACGTTTGGGACCCAATCGTGCAAGTGGGTGCCGAGGATACGCCTCTGACTGCGCATGTGGAAAGCTTTGATGCACATCTGATAATGCTGCAGGGTAGTCCTGATTCCCGAGCCCTACAAAAATATGGGATTGACATTGGTTTGATTAAGGCCATGTGGAGTGGACATCTACAAGACGGGGAGGTGTGTACCCTGGTGGTGGGTGGGGGGGGGGGGGGTGGGAAGTTGTCAATCAATGTGGAGAACGTCGCTGAGAGGAGGGTAAAATAATGTCCCAATTTACTGGACTAGTTTTTTTCCAAATCGCACGCGTATGAGATCTGATCTGTGTATTCTGCTGTGATTTGGTTAGTTGGGCAGAAGAAAAAAAGTCCGTTCTTTTGGTTCATAAAAATATTAAGCCCCAACGAATCTCCCCTAGAACGAAAGGATTTTTGGGTTCATCAAATAAGAGTGAGAGAGAGAGGGCTAGAGCGAGAGACAGCACACGCTGGTTTGGTCTCTGCAGCGGTTAAGTCACTGTTAAAAGGTTTTATTATCTCGCTGTGATGAAACCTGCCGGATATCTCAGAGAATGCTAGGTGTGTTCAAAAAGTATCCGGCCTTAATTTTGTATCCGCGGAAACAACTGAAGTACGGGTGTTGCCCTTCGGCAGGAGAATAAACTCTTCTAGCCAGCAGAGAATGCGTCAGTCGCTGACAATCAGCCTTTCAGTGATGAGTGTGGTGAGCACTCTGCGGGTTTTCATTCACCACGAAATGACGCAATGTCAAAGTCATGCTGACTATTTTCTCAACGGAAGAGATATTCTGGTTTTGGTCAGTATGTTGTACCTGACCCTGCCGCGACGTCCTGGTCAGTATATTGTACCTGACCCTGCCGCGACGTCCTGGTCAGTATGTTGTACCTGACCCTGCCGCGACGTCCTAATCAGTATGTTGTACCTGACCCTCCCGCGACGTCCTGGTCAGTATGTTGTACCTGACCCTGCCGCGACGTCCTGGTCAGTATGTTGTACCTGACCTTGCCGCGACGTCCTGGTCAGTATGTTGTACAGTCCGATCTGAGCGTGACAAACTCTACCGCATGTGACTGTACAGTCCGATCGGAGCGTGACAAACTCTACCGCACGTGACTGTACAGTCCGATCTGAGCGTGACAAACTACCGCACGTGACTGTACAGTCCGATCTGAGCGTGACAAACTCTACCGCACGTGACTGTACAGTCCGATCTGAGCGTGACAAACTCTACCGCACGTGACTGTACAGTCCGATCTGAGCGTGACAAACTCTACCGCACGTGACTGTACAGTCTGATCTGAGCGTGACAAACTCTACCGCATGTGACTGTACAGTCCGATCTCAGCGTGACAAACTCTACCGCACGTGACTGTACAGTCAGATCTGAGCGTGACAAACTCTACCACACGTGACTGTACAGTCAGATCTGAGCGTGACAAACTCTACCGCGCGTGACTGTACAGTCAGATCTGACCGTAACAAACTCTACCGCACGTGAC
This sequence comes from Ariolimax columbianus, assembly GCA_036924085.1. Taxonomy (NCBI): domain Eukaryota; kingdom Metazoa; phylum Mollusca; class Gastropoda; order Stylommatophora; family Arionidae; genus Ariolimax; species Ariolimax columbianus. The sequence goes on from JAVGWX010000024.1 coordinate 32,554,630, forward strand.
TGTACAGTCAGATCTGAGCGTGACAAACTCTACCGCACGTGACTGTACAGTCAGATCTGACCGTGACAAACTCTACCGCACGTGACTGTACAGTCCGATCTGAGCGTGACAAACTCTACCGCACGTGACTGTAAGTCAGATCTGAGCGTGACAAACTACCGCACGTGACTGTAAGTCAGATCTGAGCGTGACAAACTCTACCGCACGTGACTGTAAGTCAGATCTGAGCGTGACAAACTCTACCGCACGTGACTGTAAGTCAGATCTGAGCGTGACAAACGCTACCGCACGCGACTGTAAGTCAGATCTGAGCGTGACAAACTCTACCGCACGCGACTGTAAGTCAGATCTGAGCGTGACAAACTCTACCGCACGTGACTGTAAGTCAGATCTGAGCGTGACAAACTCTACCGCACGTGACTGTAAGTCAGATCTGAGCGTGACAAACTCTACCGCACGTGACTGTAAGTCAGATCTGAGCGTGACAAACTCTACCGCACGTGACTGTAAGTCAGATCTGAGCGTGACAAACTCTACCGCACGTGACTGTAAGTCAGATCTGAGCGTGACAAACTCTACCGCACGCGACTGTAAGTCAGATCTGAGCGTGACAAACTCTACCGCACGTGACTGTAAGTCAGATCTGAGCGTGACAAACTCTACCGCACGTGACTGTAAGTCAGATCTGAGCGTGACAAACTCTACCGCACGTGACTGTAAGTCAGATCTGAGCGTGACAAACTCTACCGCACGTGACTGTAAGTCAGATCTGAGCGTGACAAACTCTACCGCACGTGACTGTAAGTCAGATCTGAGCGTGACAAACTCTACCGCACGTGACTGTAAGTCAGATCTGAGCGTGACAAACTCTACCGCACGTGACTGTAAGTCAGACCTGAGCGTGACAAACTCTACCGCACGTGACTGTAAGTCAGATCTGGGCGTGACACACTCTACCGCACGTGACTGTAAGTCAGATCTGAGCGTGACAAACTCTACCGCACGTGACTGTAAGTCAGATCTGAGCGTGACAAACTCTACCGCACGTGACTGTAAGTCAGATCTGAGCGTGGCAAACTCTACCGCACGTGACTGTAAGTCAGATCTGAGCGTGACAAACTCTACCGGACGTGAACAGAATTTGTTGGGCAGTCTTGCATTCTTTTCTTTCAGCTCCCTTTTCCTGCGCCTCCGTGTTGCCTCTTCTGCTCAGCGGTGCAAGCACCATGTGTGACGGTAGTGCGCCAGGCTGAGTGGTTTGGATCAAGCAGGTCCCAATCAGCAACATCAGTTGAGAAACTAAGCAAAGATACTTTTAGAGTGTCTCTGTATCTTTTTTTTTGTGCCCCCTTCGAGCTATGTCCTGCCCTACGCTCACTCGCACAATAGTTGTTTAGGAAGGCGCTTATCTGACATGCGAACAACATGACCTGTCCATCTTATCTGGGCTCTCTGTAGCAGAGAGTCTACCCCTGCTGAGGACTTCAGAGTTTGGCACTTTATCCTGCCAACCGATTCTGAGCAGTCTGAGCAAACAGTTTACATGGAAATGATTACGTTTCCTAATATGCCTACTATAGACTGCCCATGTTTCGCTTGCGTACAGACGGGTGGTTAATATATAAAAGCACGATACACACTAATCCTGGTGGCAACACCGTCTCCCTGACGGCCACAAACAATCTCTCGAAGTCTTCTGAAAGCAGCGTTCGCCTTGGAAATCTTGTTGTGGACCTCAGAGTGAATATTTCCTTCTCTGGTGAGGGTGCTGCTAAGATAGGTAAGGCTATCAAAGGGGACTGTCAAGGTAGGTAAGGCTATCAAAGGGGACTGTCAAGGTAGGTAAGGCTATCAAAGGGGACTGTCAAGGTAGGTAAGGCTATCAAAGGGGACTGTCAAGGTAGGTAAGGCTATCAAAGGGGACTGTCAAGGTAGGTAAAGCTATCAAAGGGGACTGTCAAGGTAGGTAAAGCTATCAAAGGGGACTGTCAAGGTAGGTAAGGCTATCAAAGGGGACTGTCAAGGTAGGTAAGGCTATCAAAGGGGACTGTCAAGGTAGGTAAAGCTATCAAAGGGGACTGTCAAGGTAGGTAAAGCTATCAAAGAGGACTGTCAAGGTTGGTAAAGCTATCAGCTGGGTATAGGCGATGCCTCTGCGCAGTGACGTCTGGTAGAAACATTACCTCCGTTTTCTTGGTGTTGACCGTAAGATATCAGGTAGCAGAAATATGACGATACGGAAATGAATCCTTACTAAATATATCTGGGCTATGGCATTGTAGTGTCCTTGAACATGGACAATAAATAGGAGATGGGAAAAATACCTGAGGCTTGCGAGATTTGGTGTTACCGAAAGGTGAATAAAGTGAGCTGGACAGAGAGGAAATCAAACGGAGCGGAAGTGGGAGAGGAAAGTTAGATGTTGCAAGAGATACGAAAACAAGGACCGGCCTGGGTGGGCCATAACCTACGTCATTAGGGCCCAGTGAAGACAGGATTGGAAGACAGAACACAAGGAAAGAGAGGAAGGGGCTACCAAAAATACTTTTGTGACACAAGCAAGCAGAGATATGGCGGTGAAGACTTTGTTGGCCGAAGATGGCAGGCCCAAATGTAGAGACAGAATCCTGAGCTTGCAAGCCAGTCCCACAATCCTGAGCTTGCAAACCAGTCCCACAATCCTGAACTTGCAAACCAGTCCCAGAATCCTGAGCTTGCAAACCAGTCCCAGAATCCTGAGCTTGCAAACCAGTTCCTGAATCCTGAACTTGCAAACTAGTCCCAGAGTCCTGAGCTTGCAAACCAGTCCCAGAGTACTGAGCTTGCAAACCAGTCCCAGAATCCTGAGCTTGCAAACCAGTCCCAGAATCCTGAACTTGCAAACCAGTCCTAGAATCCTGAGCTTGCAAACCAGTCCTATAATCCTGAGCCTACAAACCAGTCCTAGAATCCTGAGCTTGCAAACCAGTCCTAGAATCCTGAGCCTACAAACCAGTCCTAGAATCCTGAGCCTACAAACCAGTCCTAGAATCCTGAGCCTACAAACCAGTCCTAGAATCCTGAGCCTACAAACCAGTCATAGAATCCAGAGCCAACAAACCAGTTCTAGAATCCTGAGCCTACAAACCAGTCCTAGAATCCTGAGCCTACAAACCAGTCCTAGAATCCTGAGCCTACAAACCAGTCCTAGAATCCTGAGCCTACAAACCAGTCCTAGAATCTTGAGCTTGCAAACCAGTCCCAGAACTGAATCATCTGACGAGGCTGAAGTTGGAGCACAGTGAATGAGCTGACAGTAGCCAGTGAATGAGCTGACAGTAGCCAGTGAATGAGCTGACAGTAGCCAGTGAATTATGACAGTGAACCGGAGCTGATCAAGACCATTTTCTGCCGCCAAGTGTCGGTCCTGGAAACAGGCTGCACCAGTGTGTCTGCCTAAGAGAATCAGGATCGCAGGGGCAAGGCAAACCCGGTGCCCCCCAAAAAGGAGATGATGATGTTGCTGCTGAATGCTCACAAGGAGTAGGCGTTAGTGGCGGGTTGCTGTAGCTTTCCTTACATCCCGAGAATGTTGGTAAAGATTGACCAGGTTCCTCCAAACGTGTGTTCTATTCTTGTGTGTCGCTCACTACTATGTGGATCACGTCGATCCCTCGCCTCGTTACTCAGGCTACTATAAAAACAGCCCGCTTCCATAAAAGAACTGCGTGGAAGTCGAGGCCGGAAGTCCTGACTAACATGTTAGATGAGTAGGTTACGCCTGACCAGTTGTTAGGCTTCTTTCCCACCGTAGTCTAGCTGTACAATACGGTAAAACTTTACAACGTAAATTTTCAGGACGAGCACCGAAGAAAAAGATGAAGAAGAAGAAGAAGAAAAAGAAGAAGATGAAGAAAAAGAGGAAGAAGAAGTAGAAGAAGACGAAGTAGTAAACCGAAGAAGAAAAAGAAGAAGAAGAAAAAGAAGAAGAAGAAGAAGAAGTAGTAAACCGAAGAAGAAAAAGAAGAAGAAGAAAAAGAAGAAGAAAAGGAAGAAGAAGAAGTAGTAAACCGAACAAGAAAAAGAAGAAGAAGAAGAAAAAGAGGAAGAAAGCAGAAGAAGAAGTAGTAGTAAACCGAAGAAGAAAAAGAAGAAGAAAAAGAAGAAGAAAAGGAAGAAGAAGAAGTAGTAAACCGAAGAAGAAAAAGAAGAAGAAGAAAAAGAAAAAGAAGAAGAAGAGGAAGAAGAAGAAGAAGAAGAAAAAGAGGAAGAAGCAGAAGAAGAAGTAGTAGTAAACCGAAGAAGAAAAAGAAGAAGAAGAAAAAGAAGAAGAAAAGGAAGAAGAAGAAGTAGTAAACCGAAGAAGAAAAAGAAGAAGAAAAAGAAGAAGAAGAAGAAGAAGAAGAAGAAGAAGAGGAAGAAGAAGAAGAAGAAGAAGAAGAAAAAGAAGAAGAAGAAGAAGAGGAAGAAGAAGAAGAAAAAGAGGAAGAAGCAGAAGAAGAAGTAGTAGTAAACCGAAGAAGAAAAAGAAGAAGAAGAAAAAGAAGAAGAAAAGGAAGAAGAAGAGGAAGAAGAAGAAGAAGAAAAAGAGGAAGAAGCAGAAGAAGAAGTAGTAGTAAACCGAAGAAGTAAAAGAAGAAGAAGAAAAAATGAAAAAGAACAAAAAGAAGAGAAAAATAAGAAGAAAAAAAATAAGAAAAAGAAGAAGAAGAGAACAAGAAGAAGAAGTCGAAAAATATCGATAACGATGCTGCAATGATGTGCAGATTGCCAACACAGCTCAAGTAATGTCTAACCTTGTTTGCGGCCATCATGGAAAACCTGTTTACCCATCCCTGCGCCATAGCAACAGGCTTCGCTGGAGATTCGTCACAATGAGAGTAATGGCGGTATAGGGACACGATGGCGTCTGCTAGCGTTTCTTATTATTCGATTTATCATTGGCTAGAATTTATATCCGCAAGGGAGCTCACTCCATAATGGTTCTCCTCATTTTGGAGTTTGTTTCGGGGAAATACATTTATTTATATTCTTACTGTTATTCCGAAGACGGATATAATATTATTGCATAAAAATATACCTGAATAAAGGGAAAACATGAACCAGGGCTTGGCCGTAGATGTGTTAAGTGCAAGGAGGGCCCGTTCTACCTTAAAGGGTTGCATTCAATTGTGAAGGATTCTGGGTGGGTGTTCAATACGTGAATAACTTCTTTAACGTCACGGGGAGTTTGTTCCTTCTATGAAAGGCGTCATTAAGTGTGATCGTCATATGACGTTTGTTCCTTCTCTGAAAGACGTCATAATAGTGTGATCGTCACATGACGTTTGTTCCTTCCCTGAAAGACGTCATTAAGTGTGATCGTCATATGACGTTTGTTCCTTCATTGAAAGACGTCATTAAGTGTGATCGCCATATGACGTTTGTTCCTTCCCTGAAAGACGTCATTAAGTGTGATCTTCATGTGACGTTTGTTCCTTCCCTGAAATACGTCATTAAGTGTGATATTCATGTGACGTTTGTTCCTTCCCTGAAATACGTCATTAAGTGTGATCTTCATGTGACGCTTGTTCCTTCCCTGAAAGACGTCATTAAGTGCGATCGTCGTAGTGCGTTTTTTCCTTCCTTAAAGACGCCATGAAACGTGATCCTAATATCATCTGTATGTCATTCATTCCTTCATCCATCCTTTCATCCATCTATCTACCATCCATATATATATATCATCCATCTATTTATCATCCTTCTATATATGATTCATCTATTTATCTATCATTCACCTATATATCATTCACATATGTACTTAACATCCAAGTATATATCTATCGTCCATATGTCTATCTATCATCCATCTATCTTGCAATCTATTTCCAGTCCGCGGTTACGCAGCTCTAAAGTGACAACTAACAGTTCATGGAAGGCAGGATAGTGATTAAGGAAACTGGCGACTGCCCTCGCAAAAATGAGATACCTTAAACCTCAACCAATGATATCTCTTATATAATATTTTGACTCGCAGACCAAGGTGGACAAAGACAAGACTTCATGACATGACATAGACCTACAGTCACGTCAAAAAAATCGATTAGTACAAGTTAGTCAGCAAGAGCTACAGTTACGTCAAACAAATCAAGGATCTGCAAGGTAGCCAGACATAAACTAGCAAGACCTACAGTCACGTCAAACAAATCAAGGACCTCCAAGGCAGCCAGACATACACTAGCGTCACCTACAGTCACGTCAAACAAATCAAGGACCTGCAAGGTAGCCAGACATAAACTAGCAAGACCTAGTCACATCAAACAAACCAAGGACCTATAAGGTAGCCATCAAGACCTACAGTCACATCAAAGACATCAAGGACCTATAAGTTAGCCAGTAAGACCTACAGTCACATCAAACAAATCAAGGACCTATAAGCTAACCAGCAAGGCCTACAATCACATCAAACAAATCAAGGACCTGTAAGGTAGCCAGCAAGACCTACAGTCACATCAAACACATCAAGGACCTATAAGGTAGTCAGCAAGACCTACAGTAACATCAAACAAATCAAGGACCTTCAACGTAGCCAGCAAGACCTAGTCTTCAGCATACCCAAACCAGGAAAACAAATTCAGAAAATAAAAAATCAATTATTTAAAAAACGGATCTACTACATACTATAAACAACCATATCACTACTATATACTATAAACAACCACTATTACAACTACATACTATAAACAACCACTATTACAACTACATACTATAAACAACCACTATTACAACTACATACTATTAACAACCACTATTACAACTACATACTATAAACAACCACTATTACAACTACATACTATAAACAACCACTATTACAACTACATACTATTAACAACCACTATTACAACTACATACTATAAACAACCACTATTACAACTACATACTATAAACAACCACTATTACAACTACATACTATTAACAACCACTATTACAACTACATACTATAAACAACCGCTATCACAACTACATACTATAAACAGCCACTATCACTACTACATACTATAAACAGCCACTATCACTACTACATACTATAAACAGCCACTATCACTACTACATACTATAAGTGAAGTAAAGTAAAGTATCCCATAGCATTACTGTCGTAGGGGTGTGAGGTGTTAGCGATCTCACATTTCAAAGGCTCGGCTATATGAGGGCGGTAGCCATCTCCTCTCCCTCGCCGCTTTTACTTCCCGAACTGAACCGGTACCCATTTAAGGCTGGGTCGACCCGGGTGCCATTGCGGTCTGAAAAAAACATTACCGCCTCAACTTGGGAATGAACCCAGGACCACTCAGATGCGAAGCCAGAGCGCTAACCACTGCGCTACGCGGCTCCCATACACATACTATAAACAGGTGAATATGTTCCGGCTGTGCACACGACACAACAGACAGCGTGGTCACCTGGGGTCTTTTTGTAGGACAAGGACAAGAATAGCACCACTGCCCCACAGAGAGCATGTCGTAATAGGCGACTAACTGTGAGATATGGCATAACACTGGCCATGGTTACATGGCGCCTAACAGGCTGCGGGTCTACTTTCCTCTAGTGTTTGAGTCTATTAAGATGGACTCGCACATCGGTTAACTAACTACCTTACGAGAAACTGGTTGTATAGTAGTTAATGTTATTATACAGCCTCTGCAGTTTTCTCCAATATACAGAAGTTTAGTTAATGAAGAAGGTGTCCATGAGGTGGGCAATCTCGTGCTGGCAGACATACTGAGGATGAGATCTGAGTGCGTCAGTCGTCACGTGCTGGCAAACAGGATGAGATCTGAGTGCGTCACGTGCTGGCAGACAGGATGAGATCTGAGTGCGTCACGTGCTGGCAGACAGGATGAGATCTGAGTGCGTCAGTCGTCACGTGCTGGCAGACAGGATAAGATCTGAGTGCGTCAGTCGTCACGTGCTGGCAGACAGGATGAGATCTGAGTGCGTCACGTGCTGGCAGACAGGATGAGATCTGAGCGCGTCACGTGCTGGCAGACAGGATGAGATCTGAGTGCGTCACGTGCTGGCAGACAGGATGAGATCTGAGTGCGTCACGTGCTGGCAGACAGGATGAGATCTGAGCGCGTCAGTCGTCACGTGCTGGCAGACAGGATGAGATCTGAGTGCGTCACGTGCTGGCAGACAGGATGATATCTGAGCGCGTCAGTCGTCACGTGCTGGCAGACAGGATGAGATCTGAGTGCGTCACGTGCTGGCAGACAGGATGAGATTTGAGCATGCCAGTCGTTACGTGCTGGCAGACAGGATGAGATCTGAGCGCGTCAGTCGTCACGTGCTGGCAGACAGGATGAGATCTGAGTGCGTCACGTGCTGGCAGACAGGATGAGATCTGAGTGCGTCAGTCGTCACATGCTGGCAGACAGGATAAGATCTGAGTGCGTCAGTCGTCACGTGCTGGCAGACAGGATGAGATCTGAGCGCGTCACGTGCTGGCAGACAGGATGAGATCTGAGTGCGTCACGTGCTGGCAGACAGGATGAGATCTGAGTGCGTCACGTGCTGGCAGACAGGATGAGATCTGAGCGCGTCAGTCGTCACGTGCTGGCAGACAGGATGAGATCTGGGTGCGTCACGTGCTGGCAGACAGGATGAGATCTGAGCGCGTCAGTCGTCACGTGCTGGCAGACAGGATGAGATCTGAGTGCGTCACGTGCTGGCAGACAGGATGAGATTTGAGCGTGCCAGTCGTTACGTGCTGGCAGACAGAATTAGATCTGAGCGCGTCAGTCGTCACGTGCTGGCAGACAGGATGAGATCTGAGTGCGTCACGTGCTGGCAGACAGGATGAGATCTGAGTGCGTCACGTGCTGGCAGACAGGATGAGATCTGAGTGCGTCAGTCATCACGTGCTGGCAGACAGAATGAGATCTGAGTGCGTCAGTTATCACGTGCTGGCAGACCGGATGAGATCTGAGCGCGTCAGTCATCACGTGCTGGCAGACCGGATGAGATCTGAGTGCGTCAGTCATCACGTGCTGGCAGACCGGATGAGATCTGAGCGCGTCAGTCATCACGTGCTGGCAGACAGGATGAGATCTGAGTGCGTCATCCGCTGGCAGACATACCGAGGATGAGACCTGAGCGTGTATGGACTTGTTCCGAATGCGATGGAGATGATCTGACGACTAACTAACTCACTAACTAACTAACTAGCTAGACAATAGCATGCCTGTTTAAATACCAAGTATTTCTTCTTCTTCTTCTTATTCTTCTTCGTACGCTGCCAGACGTCAACTTGAATGTGTTCGAAGAAAGCAGCTGTCATCCTGAGGCTGTCGACACCGCCATAGAGCTTGTCTAGTGTTGCCACTGGTGATGGCCACATGTGCTTTCTCTGGTCCTCGTATGTCGGGCAATTTTGCAGCAGATATTCAGAGGTCATTTTCCCTGTACCACAGGTGCATTCGTCAGTGCCACCTATCTTCAGTTTATCCAAGTATTTCAAGTACACTGTCTAGCACTACTCGCCTGTCAGCTCGAACCATCCACACCATCCACCACTCACATGTCTCTGCTGCAATATGACAGGACGACCAGGTCAGGCTTCAACAATTTGTGTACTTCCTTGAGAAAATGTTACGACCCAGTTGTGCACCGCTTTGCCCGTCAAACACTTGTCACAGCAGAAAACCATTTCCTTACAAACAATCTTTGCAAAATCTATTTTAACGGGGAAAAAAAATAAAAAGCATAGTGTTTTTGTTATTGTCCACTGTGAGCACGGACGCCATTGCGTACCTCAATTGTGTAGTGCATGCTACCCCTGGCGTCTACTACCTACAGTAACCACAAAGCTGAATGGTGCTGCCACCTGGCGTCTGCTACCTACAGTAACCACAAAGCTGGATGGTGCTGCCACCTGGCGTCTGCTACCTACAGTAACCACAAAGCTGGATGGTGCTGCCACCTGGCGTCTGCTACCTACAGTAACCACAAAGCTGGAGGGTGCTGCCACCTGGCGTCTGCTACCTACAGTAACCACAAAGCTGGAGGGTGCTGCCACCTGGCGTCTGCTACCTACAGTAACCACAAAGCTGGATGGTGCTGCCACCTGGCGTCTTCTACCTACAGTAACCACAAAGCTGGATGGTGCTGCCACCTGGCGTCTTCTACCTACAGTAACCACAAAGCTGGATGGTGCTGCCACCTAGCGTCCTCTACCTAAAGTAACCACAAAGCTGGATGGTGCTGCCACCTGGCGTCTGCTACCTACAGTAACCACTAAGCTGGATGGTGCTGCCACATAGCGTCCTCTACCTAAAGTAACCACTAAGCTGGATGGTGCTGCCACCTGGCGTCTTCTACCTACAGTAACCACAAAGCTGGATGGTGCTGCCACCTAGCGTCCTCTACCTAAAGTAACCACAAAGCTGGATGGTGCTGCCACCTGGCGTCTGCTACCTACAGTAACCACTAAGCTGGATGGTGCTGCCACCTAATGACACCTTCGAAAACTACCAACTACATTTGTCCCCTATCACATCCGTGTGTGACCTACTTACTGACTTACCGGCGTATAGTAAATAATTTGTGTTCCATGGAATGGAAAAAAAAAGACTGCACAGAAATCCTATTTGTTTCTTGGCCATTTCTGGTTCTATACCATTTGGTTTATCTGCCTTGCCTACCTTCATTTCATTTTAAAAAATCGGCATTCATCTCCCCGCTCGTCAATGTTTTCCTCTATATTTGAGCCAGTTGTAACTGGACTTCAATCGTCTACTGCACATATTAGCTCTGAAAAATAGTCTATCCATCTATCCATGATCTCCCTAGGGGCAGTAAGCAAAGAACCTTGTTTGTCTGATACAAATTAAAGATGGCACTTGTTTCCCCTTCATCGTATTCTTGGAGATATTGAAGAACATCCGGTTTTCTCTCGCATTGTTGTCCATTTTCCCTTCAAAGACATGCTAGATTATCGTTTTGATGTTAACAATATTGTCTTGGCTTCCGTTCTGAGCTTTACGCGTGCTCTGTATTCCTTTTTTTCCGCAGTATTTTTTGAATATCTAAGTATTGTCTCTATGAATATCGCAGACAATGGAGGCGCTTGCAGGGCTTGACAAAATCTGGCAAGATAAACGGTTGGCCATATGTACGAAGATCGGATTAATGCGTACATTGGTCCTGTCAATATTCCTCTATGCTTGTGAGACATGGATAATTACATATGACTAGCAGAAGAGGATAGACGCCCTGGAGATGAGATGTTTCCGAAGACTTCACAGATACAAATTAACTAAAGAGAGGTCAAGAATGGATATTAGAAGATATTTTTTAGTCAGCAATGATGACGGACACCATCAGACGGTTTTGTTTTGTCCTGATGTCACTTTCGCTGTATTTGGATTATGGTGGGGAAGACACTGCGCTGGTCATCAACCTCACTCTCTGGTACCGAGCTACCTTGGACCAGTGACAAGACATAAGTCAAGATAACTGGAGGTAATTCAGGATGCAGGCACTCTGGTCACATCCCTTTGAGAACATGGGCGACTTGAAACCTGCGTTGCGCGAACCCATGCCATTTTCGAGTGCTTCCCTCTTGACTACCAATTAAAAGATCTTCGCCGTATCTACCCATCGCCCCGTCCCATCTAAAACGATCTTTTCCAAATCTTCAGTTGAAATCCCCAAAAGAAGGGCTAATTTCGTCATGCCAGTGGTCATCTGCCTCTACAAGCAGGACTTTACCATCTGCTCTGTCCCCATCATCCTGTGCAAAGGGATCAAGATGCGTAGCAGCGCATGAGCTGCAGTGGTCAGCGACCCATAGCTGACTGCAACGTCAGGGCCAGCGAACCAGAGCTGCCAAGACCCTTCTACACCTCCACCCGGTGATCCTGGATAACAGGCTGCAGCAGGGCAGACTGGCTAAGGAGAAGGGATCGAAGAGAGAATGCTAACCCGGTACTAAACAAATGCATGCTGAAGTCAGATGTGTTGGACCGAGACGTGCAAATATCGCAGTCAAGCTGTAAACTACGACACAACGTATTCCATTATCTGGACTACATTCTGCTACTTAAGCCCTTTCAGGGTTTGTTAGCGGGAGATTGAGAATGAACAAAGCCAAGCCAAGCCTAGCCTAGCCTAGCCTAGCCTAGCCTAGTCTAGTCTAGTCTAGTCTAGTCTAGTTTAGTTTAGTCTAGTCTAGTTTAGTCTAGTCTAATCTAGTCTAGTTTAGGTTAGTCTAGTCTAGTCTAGTCTAGTCTAGTCTAGTCTAGTCTAGTCTAGTCTAGTCTAGTCTAGTCTAGTCTAGTTTAGTTTAGTGGAAGATTCATCGTCATTTCACACGGTTTAACCCACCAGTCCTCTGTTCATCTCCATATTTTTGGAGAATCTCAGCATAATGGACGGACTCCGTAACATAGGGGACGATCCCATTATAGACTGGGTAGATCTGTAACATAATTGTGCATTTTGCCTTTTCTATTCAATCCCCAACTGCCGATGCATTTTTATCGTGCGCGACCCTGAACACGGGTGCCAGATCTCTACTACCCAGAGATGCGAGGAAATACCAGAAAGTCCAGGTGAAAAAAAAATCCCTTCTCTACCGCGATTTGACCCGCGACCTCAATCACCCGAAGCCGACGTCTATCTCGAGACCACCCACTCACTACATGTCCATGACACACGCCCCCGCCTCCCATTCCATTTTTCCTAGTTTCCGTGAGAGCTGGGATTTCCGATATTGATTTATTCCATCCTTCAATGAGTTCATTCCCCTTCCGGGTTATACTAGCAATATTCCACGCTCAAAAAAACGGAGCCCGCAATTCTCGCCAGTCCGCCATCTTTAGGGTCCACGTGGTTTCCTTTCTTTGTAAACTTGTAATCAAGTAAGTGAGAAAAAAAAAACAGGTGATTGGCTTCGGCTTGTGTGCATGGTGAGAAGGTGTCTCCTGCTGGCCCCGTGCACGTCACCTTTCCTGTCCACGACAGATTTTTTGGGATCAACGGTTAACCTTTAAACACAGAGGCCACTCAGCTATCCACCCACCACCCAGTCAGCGGACACGCCTTGTGGGAGTACGGTTCTTCCTCTAGATGTATGATACATGCATAAATTATATTTACATACATCTTCAACTATATTTATTAAATACTGTTGTTTCTCCATTCATCCTCTTTCTTTCTCCATTTCTTTATGTTCCTCTCCATATTTCCCTCTCTCTATCTCTTTCCTTCTTTCACTTCACCTCAGTGTACCACTCTCTCCATCTTTGTCTTAATCTCTCTCTGTCTCTCTCTCTTCCTGGGCAACTGAAACGCTAGTCACGTCAAACACAACATACTGACCAGGAAGTCGCGTCAGGGTCAGACACAACATACTGACCAGGACGTCGCGTCAGGGTCAGACACAACATACTGACCAGGACGTCGCGTCAGGGTCAGGCACAACATACTGACCAGAACGTCGCGTCATGGTTAGACACAACATACTGGCCAGGACGTCGCGTCAGGGTCAGACACAACATACTGACCAGGACGTCGCGTCAGGGTCAGACACAACATACTGACCAGGAGGTCGCGTCAGGGTCAGACACAACATACTGACCAGGACGTCGCATCAGGGTCAGGCACAATATACTGACCAGGACGTCGCGTCAGGGTCAGGCACAAGCTACTGACCAGGACGTCGCGTCAGGGTCAGACACAACATACTGACCAGGACGTCGCGTCAGGGTCAGACACAACATACTGACCAGGACGTCGCGTCAGGGTCAGACACAACATACTGACCAGGACGTCGCGTCAGGGTCAGACACAACATACTGACCAGGACGTCGCGTCAGGATCAGACACAACATACTGACCAGGACGTCGCGTCAGGGTCAGACACAACATACTGACCAGGACGTCGCGTCAGGGTCAGGCACAACATACTGGCCAGGACCCCAACCTCTCTTCCATGTAGCCTTCCCTGGGAAATAGGATGTTTTCAAGGCAGTCTGACGAGATGTGGATCGACGTGATCCCCGTAATAGTAAGCGTCACGCAGATAAAGTAAATCATAGCACAACCGCCTGGAGCACCACGGCGTACCTTCATCCGCACCTTATGGATGTGAGAAAATCTTCTACAATCCCGAACTTTAAAGAAAACGTACTCATTGTGGCCATTACACAACAAAAACAACAACTTCTATGCTCTATATGGCTCCCTTTCTTCTTTGACTTCACCTTACTCTTCCACTCTGTCCATCTCTCTCTCCCTTACTCTATAAGGCTCCTCTTTTTCAATCTCTCTCCTTCCTTCTTTCACCATCTCATTGTTCCACTTTCTCCACATCCCTCTCTCTCCTTTACTCAATATGGATCTTCTCTTCCCTTCTCTGATTTCATCTCACTGTCCCTCCATCTTTCTCTTCATCCATCTCTCTCCTTTACTCAATATGGCTCTTCTCTTCCCTTCTCTGATTTCATCTCACTGTCCCTCCATCTTTCTCTTCATCCATCTCTCTCCTTTACTCAATATGGCTCTTCTCTTCCCTTCTCTGATTTCATCTCACTGTCCCTCCATCTTTCTCTTCATCCCTCTCTCTCCTTTACTCAATATGGCTCATCTCTTCCCTTCTCTTTCATCTCACTGTCCCACTCTGTCCATCTCCCTCTCCTATACTCTACATGGCTCCTCTCATTCAATCTCTTTCCTTCTCTTTCATCTCACTGTCCCATTCTGTCCATCTCCCTCTCCTATACTCTACATGGCTCCTCTCATTCAATCTCTTTCCTTCTTTCACTCTATTTTCCCAAATTTCTTTCTCAAGCTTTCAATTCGTCTTTCACTCTCACTTCTAATCGATCTCAACTCCTCCATCACTTCTCTATCCATATCCCTCCCCCCTCCCTTTTCATCCATCCACGAAGTCCCACAACCCCCCTACCAATTCTACTTTCCTACACCGCCTGTAGTACCCAAACAACACCGTATTTGTAATGATTATCCAAGTTTATTGCTCTCTTCCAACTATAGCTGGAAAATTAACTTGTTTTACTCAATAATAAACTCAAATTACGTTACGTCCTATTATCTGGCAGACCGTTTCGTGATAGCCAATAAAAATGGCGATCACAGGGGACGCAATTATTGGTTGTGCTTCAACTACTAATAGCGCAGAATTTGAGAGTTGCTTGCCCATTTTATTGTTGCTTTGTTAGTCGCGAGGCAGAGATCAGAGTCTGGTTTTTGAGGGTTGTGTCCAATGGCGACTCTCTGCCACGATTGTTCGGCCGGGTTGTTGTTGGTGTGATCTTTGGCAGATGTTGTGTTTAACGAGGAGCTGTTGTTAGTGATGTTGCTGTTGTAGTTACTGCTGGTGTTGTTACTTGTTTGTTGTTAAGGATGTTGCTGCAATGACTGCTGAAACTGTTGTTGTTGTTGTTGTTATTATTAATTTTGTTATTATTGTGGTTGTTAGGGGACCGAATGGGACGTCGGCATCGGGTGATGGAGGTCGCAGGTTAAAATCACGGTGGGGATAGAATTTTTCACGTGAAGTTTCTGGTTTTTCTCCGGATCTCTGGGTAGTAGAGATCGGACGCCCGTGATCGGTGTCGCGCACATTAAAAATCCCTAAGCATTTAGAAATCGAAAAGAGTAGGCTTAACAGCCGCTGCCGTTTAAAATCTACCCAGTCTATTACGTGATCCTGGCCGGTGCTACGGAGTTCGTCCATTGTGCTGAGGGTTTCCAAACATTTGGAGAAGAACAAAATATGGAGACGAACAAAATATGAAGAATAGCAGGGCACGTGTGAGTCAAACCGTGTGCAATGATGTTGACTCTCCGACTTAAACTGAACTGAAATAAACTGAACTGACCTCAACTGAACTGACCTCAACTGAACTGACCTCAACTGAACTGACCTCAACTGAACTGACCTCAACTGAACTGACCTCAACTGAACTGACCTCAACTGAACTGACCTCAACTGAACTGACCTCAACTGAACTGACCTCAACTGAATTGACCTCAACTGAACTGACCTAAACTGAATTGACCTCAACTGAACTGACCTCAACTGAACTGACCTCAACTGAATTGACCTCAACTGAACTGACCTCAACTGAACTGACCTCAACTGAACTGACCTCAACTGAATTGACCTCAACTGAATTGACCTCAACTGAACTGACCTCAACTGAACTGACCTCAACTGAACTGACCTCAACTCACCTGAACTGACCTGGACTCACCTGAACTGAACTGACCCGAACTGAACTGAACTATTACTACTGGGGACGTCGTGGCCTAGTGGTTAAGTGACACGGCTCACAACCGGAAGGTGCTGGGTTCAATCCCCATCACAGCACCGGCCGTTACCCCGGGGAAGCAAACCCTTAGAAAATGCAGAAGGAAGCAGACCCTTACATAAAATGCATGCTGAAGTCGGATGCACTGGGCCAACAGGCGCAAAATAAAAACCACAGTGTAACTCACACCGCCTTGGGGATTAGAGCAATAAGGCGAACGCAAAACAAAACTACTGTTACTGTTGATGATACTAGTGTTAATGTTATTGTCACTGATCCGACCGATCGATTCAACGGGCCAGGGACGTCTAAGCGAACACTCTACAGACCCTGACTGTTAACCAAGTTAACTCCAATGGTACAATGTCAAAAACAGAAGCGTTTCAAAACGTGTAACAGTCCTGGGAAAGATAGAGAGAGGAGTACCCTAGATGAGCTATATATGTATAATTCAGAAACCGACAGAAGAAACATTGAGACACGCAGAAATAATGACGGTGGAGAGAAAGACGGGGGGATAAATAACAATGATAACACAGTCAGATATTTTGATTTGATGAATGAGGTGTCAGTAGACAGCGACTCATAGCTACAGCCCAGAGAATCTAACGACAGTAGCCATTTACTCATAGCTCATAGCTACAGCACAGAGAATGAGGTGTCAGTAGCCAGCGACTCATACCTCATAGCTACAGCACAGAGTATGAGTTGACAGTAGCCAGCGACTCATTGCTACAGCACAGATAATGAGTGACAGTAGCTAGCGACTCATAGCTATAGCACAGAGAATGAGTGACAGTAGCCAGCGACTCATAGCTCATAACTACAGCCCAGAGAATGAGGTGACAGTAGCCAGCGACTCATAGCTCATAGCTTCAGCCCAAAGAATGAGTGACAGTAGCCAGAGACTCATAGCTCATAACTACAGCCCAGAGAATGACATGATAGCAGCCAACGACTCATAGCTACAGCACAGAGAATGAGGTGACAGTAGCCAGCGACGCAGAGCTACAGCAGAGAAAATGAGGTGAGAGCTGCCAGCGACTCATAGCTACAGCACAGAGAATAAGATGGCATTAGCCAGCGACACATAGCTAACAGCTACAACACAGAGAATAAGGTTGCAGTAGTCAACGACTCATAGCTCATAGCTACAGCACAGAGAATGAGATAATAGTAGCCAGCGACGCAGAGCTACAGCAAAGAGAATGAGGTGACAGTAGCCAGCGACTCATAGCTATAGCACAGAGAATGAGTGACAGTAGCCAGCGATTCATGCTCATAGCTAGAGCCCAAAGAATGAGTGACAGTAGCCAGCGACTCATAGCTCAAAGCTAAAGTCCAGAGAATGAGTGACAGTAGCCAGCGACTCATAACTCATAGCTACAGCCCAGAGAATGAGTGACAGTAGCCAGCGACTCATAGCTCATAGCTATAGCACAGAGAATGAGTGACAGTAGCCAGCGACTCATAGCTCATAGCTAGAGCCCAAAGAATGAGTGACAGTAGCCAGCGACTCATAACTCATAGCTACAGCCCAGAGAATGAGTGACAGTAGCCAGCGACTCATAACTCATAGCTACAGCACAGAGAATGAGGTGACTGTAGCCAGCGACCCGTACAACATCATATGGATAACAACGGGAAGGCATACTCGACCACCCTACACCAAGACAACCAGACAGCAAAAAAATAACAGCTTTTTACCCCAGATAACCCCACTTTCCCTAATCCTTCTGCTCATCTCCAACCCCCCCCCCCCTTTCCCCAAACAACCGCACCACATGTAGACATCTATAATTGTCGATCAGATATAAAACCAGCGCGTTGGCATAGTAATCGTGGCGGTGTCACATCAGCCAGAAATATACGGCCACTTAAAATATGATTCCGTGGGAGAAGCAGACGAGTTCAGCCAGCAGGACTCAAGACTGGTCACAAGACTGGACATTACAACAGCACAGACATCATTCATATGTGTTCATGTGTTTCTTCCTGCTGTTCAATTGTTCAGATTATTGCTTGCGCGCTAGTGAGTGACTGAGTGAGTGAGGTGAGTGACCTCGTTGTCCTGCGACCCATCGGCTACACACTTTCCTAAGACCCTGGTCCTCATCGACAATTTTGTGCGCAGCGCCGTGACTCATGTTGAAATCTACGGCTACTTCATCAATTGTGATTCATCTGTTGCCACGGACTAGCTGGTCGATCTGCTGTTTCACTATGTCATCAGCCACGCATGCCGGTCTCGCACGCCTCGCTTCATCGATGACATTCTATCTTATGTTATGGCATATTTCTACCCATTCGCTCGAAACTTGCGGGATTCGTTCGCCCACCTTATCCGTCCATCACTGTGAAAGGCGAGTGTCTCAACCTCTTGACTACAACGATTCCCTGTATATACAACATCAATCACCTCTACAGCCCCATGTGGAGCACATGACCTCTACAACAACACTAGAAGCCTCTTTGCCTACTGCAAATATTCCACGAGTGTCCAGCTCCCATTATGTTAACGGCTTATTTCCTTCTCCAGGTGTGCCTGGAATGATCCTAGACTCCTCTTACCGATCGGGGTTCACAAAACAGACTGACGAACAGGGCTTGACAGATTGTAGGGTGGCTTACCACTCAGTAAAATAAGTCACCAGTCAGTCAAACGTATTACCAGTCAAACATGTCACCAGTCAAAGATGTCACCAGTCAAACATGTCACCAGTCAGTCAAACAAACATGTCACCAGTCAAATATGTCACCAGTCAGTCATGGATGTCACCAGTCAGTCAAACATATCACCAGTCAAACATGTCACCAGTCAGTCAAACATGTCACCAGTCAATTATGTCACCAGTCATTCAAACATGTCACCAGTCATTCAAACATGTCACCAGTCAAACATTTCACCAGTCAAACATGTCACCAGTCAAACATGTCACCAGTCAAACATGTCACCAGTCAGTCATGCATGTCACCAGTCAGTCAAACATGTTACCAGTCAAACATGTCACCAGTCAAACATGTCAACAGTCAAATATGTCACCAGTCAGTCATGCATGTCACCAGTCAGTCAAACATGTCACCAGTTAAACATGTCACCAGCCAAACATGTCACCAGTCAAATATGTCACCAGCCAAACATGTCACCAGTCAAACATGTCACCAGTCAATCAAACATGTCACCAGTCAAATATGTCACCAGTCAGTCAAACATGTCACCAGTCAAACATGTCACCAGTCAAACATGTCACCAGTCAGTCATGCATGTCACCAGTCAGTCAAACATGTTACCAGTCAAACATGTCACCAGTCAGTAATGTCACCAGCCAAACATGTCACCAATCAAACATGTCACCAGTCAGTCAAACATGTCACCAGCCAAACATGTCACCAATCAAACATGTCACCAGTCAGTTGTTTAACTGTCTCCGTACGGAACCTTCACTCTTTCACACCCTCTGACAACAAAATGAAACGAATAACGCCTCGATGTTCTACCACAGTGAGACAGTCGACAGTGAGACGGCCATGTTGTACTCTATAATGCACAAACTGCTCGATCATCACCACGCCTACACGGAGTCCTGCTAGAGAGCCTCTTTGTGTTCTGACATGAGATGTCCCGTTGTACCTACAAGTACGTGCACTTTTATAATAAAATTGATGTTACTTAATGACTGCCCCTCGCGAGAGCACACATACACGCACGCATACACGCACACATATATCTCAGAGGCGGAGAACTGAAATGCAGGTCCTAAACCTTAGTATGCAACTGATAGTGGGATTCCAGAATTACAGTTATGAGGAAAGACTCAGAAAAACCGGCCTATAGTGTCTAGAAGAGAGAAGAATCCGAGGTGACTTAATACAGGTATAAAAGATGATTAGAGGAACTGATAGATTAGACTATAACAAGTTTTTAAAAATACAACCACCCACAATAACACGAGGGCATAGCTACAAGCTGACTAAAGAGAGGTCCAGATTAGATATTAGGAAATATTTTTTTAGTCAGAGAGTGGTGTCTGCTTGGAATGCATTGCCAGGGGAGGTAGTGGAGGCAGGGACAGTTAATGCATTTAAGAATAAATTGGATGCGCATAGCTTTTAGAGCAAGGTGATGTAAATGTAACTGGTTGTATACAGACTCTGCAGGGTCTTCTACACCAGTATAAAGATGTTAAGTTAACTCCACTACTGAATGCACATGGCTTAGAACTGCTGTCAGACAAACCAAGAATACAGGAACGCTGGGTGTCACACCACCGCACGGTCTTCGACTTGCGGCTAGGTCAAAGGACGCCTGCCTCAGGCACTCCTGGACAATGAAGTGGGCGTTCCTCTTAATACGGAGATTAGAAATCAGAGTTGAATCAGTGGACATCTTCACTTACCTAGTCAGCACTTCTTTGAGGGAAACTATTGACTCTGAGGTCAGCAACATAATCCCCAAGGCCAGTGCTGCCTCTGGGGGAGGGCGGAGATGGAGGCGGAGGGGGGAGGGGCTCTGTAACAGCGTTTGGGATCGGAGGGGGTTAGCCTTGATACGAATCTCAAATCTACAGAGCCGTAGTGCTGTCCACCCTTCTGTACGTCAGTGAGACGTGGACTGTTTACAGCGGACATACTTGGAAAATAAACCACTTCCACAAAATCTGCCTACATAGTTTGTTCAAAATATAGTGGCAGGATAGGGTACCAGAGATTGAGACCCTAATGAAGGCAATATTGTAGAGCATCGACACACTGTCTTAGAAGACCCAGATCAGGTGGACTGGCAACATCGTGCGCATGCCAGACAATCACATCCCAAAACATCTGATGTATGGTGAGCTGAAAGATGGCCTGCGTCAAGCCGCTGGCCGAAAGAAGCGTTTCAAAGATTCCCTCAATGTATTTCTGACTCGCTTCAACATCGATGCAAACTCATGGGGATGTCTTGCACAGCACCGCAAGGCATGGCGTGGCGTGGAACCACCATCAGAGCCGTCTCTAATTGCTGAGGAACGCCGGGCCTCCGAGTGGCAGAAAAAACGTACTTTGCAAAAATACAAAACAACTGATACATGTCCAACTCTGACCTTAAACGCTACAGATGTGGAAGGGGTTTCCGTGCCAGGATTGGTCTATACAGCCATCCCCGGACTTCCAGTGAGGTGGAAGCACAACATGTCTCACTGCTGTTGTCCTCATCGCGTGCAATGGACGGCTATTATATATACACATACGGGGACGGCGTGGGCTAGTAGTTAAGTCACACGGCTCACAATCCGAAGGTGCTGGGTTCGCTCCCCAATCACATCTTCCCCCGGAGAAGAAAACCCATGGGAAAATGAAGAAGAAAGTATATCCTTACATAAAATGCATGGCGAAGTCGGATGCACCGGGCCGACAGGCGCACAATAAAAAAAACATAGTTTAACGCACACCGTCTTGGGGAATAGAGAAATAAGGCGAACGAAAAAGCGTTTTTTTTTTAAATATACACCTATGTATACGTGTTTGTCTCTGTATTTAGCGACTCGTAGCTGTCTGTTTGCATCATGGGAGCGACAATAGCTGCCAACACCTTATTCTGCATTCAAATGACGGCCCTGCAAACAGGCTGCACTAGTCACTAGTGTAGTCTGGTCAAGGGATAGGGATCGCAGTGGGAAGGCAAACCTGGTTCTCAACAAAGCCAGCAGAAATCCGATGTGTCTGGCCGAAACGCACAGATATCGCAGCCTCGCTGCAAACCATGACACGGCGTCAATTTCAGGACGAACGCTGAAGAATATATATATATAATCCCAAATAGTCTGACTGGGTCTTTGTGTAGGACAAGGCCAAGAATAGCACCACTGCCTCTCAAATAGCATTTCGTAAGAGGCGACTAACTATGTGACATGGGATAACACCAGAAATGGATAGGTGGCCTGTTTAGAGCAGCATAGATGGCGCCTAACAGGCTACGGGTCTACTTTGTTCTAGCGTTTGAGTCTATTAAGATGAATTGGCACATCGGTCAGCCACCGAGTATTAAGCGGAGTATTAAACTGCTCGAGCCTAGTCCGCTAAGCAGGAAATGCCACGGCTGGGACCTGCAAATGGGCAATTGCCGCTGAAGAAGTGCAGGTCGACTAAGAACTAAGAATGAGAATATATATATATATATATATATATATATATATATATAATTATATACACATACGGGGATCCGTGGCGAAGTGGTTAAGCCGCCGGCCTCGTCATCAGGTGGTGTGGGTTCGATTCTGGACTCCGCCGTCGTTTTCACGGGTGCTTGATGCGGAGTCCCCTGCATATCGTAGTCGTCCCCTAGTTGTCTTGTCCTTGACTTGCCGCTGAGACGGGCGGCTCGAGACGAGAGAGTGAGAGGATTTAAAATATCGCAGTTAATCCTTGCTAAAAATTGCGCTAGCAAAATTAATTATGTCATCGTCTACGGTGGACGGCGGCCTTTACACAAACACACACACACACACACACACACACACACACATATATATATATATTCTCTGAACCGAAAATAGCTTAAGTTTCGTTCTAAGATTAAGTCGGCTGTGAATGATTGAGGCTGACAGACCAGGCCAGACATCGAATCTGGAATTTGGAAATGGATCATGGGAGTGACTTGAAATGACGCTGAGGAGTAGACTATTCGTAAAGGTGTATATTTTACGGCTGGGTTAACCAAACGTTGTGAAGGCTAGATGAAAGATGTATATTGGAAGAGTGCGGTCGGGGTTGATGTGGTGTGCGTGTTCGTATTGAAAGATCTAAAGCATCAATGGCTGACACGCGAATCCACAAATGTGTCGTTTTTTTTATCTGTTCTGATGTGCGTAATCTTGACGGTTTGAGAGAGAAAGTGGCTTTCTCTCTACAATGTTATTAACATTCAACAAACCTTTATCAAAACAGATCTATCTGGCATCTGTATTTATGTCCAAACTCTGCCCCATCCTTTCCTCTGAGCATAATTACATCTAGACTGGCAGGCTCTGCAATTCATGGGTTGTACATCTAATCAGTTTTAACTTAACGTCTTTATACTGGTGTAGAAGGCTCTGGAATTCATGGGTTGTACATCTAATCTAACCAAACTTAACGTCTTTATACTGGTTTAGAAGACTCTGCAGAGTCTCTATTCAACCAGTTTCATTTACATCACCTTGCTCTAAAAGATATGCGCATCCAATTTATTCTTAAATGCATTAATTGCCCGTACTTGCACTTCCTCCTGTGACAATGCATTCCAAGTTTTCACCACTTTCCGACTAAAAAAAATATTTCCTAATATCTAATCTGGACCTATTCCTACAAAAAAAAACCAGCTGAGTGCGGAATAGCCTGCTGGGTTTGAAAGAAAGATCTAGAAGCAATAACCCATATACTGTATATACATGATGGCGAGATAACCATCTATCGTTGTACATGACTACCGCCATCATCATAATTGTTGTGTGTGACCTATTTTGTTTTGTTTCTGCACTGTCTGACATGTTTTGGTGTAGTGTTTCCTGGACATCTTGTGGCTTATCAGTCGAATGTGGGCACGGAATGTTCTAGTACACGGTTTGGTGTAGTGTTTGCTGGACTTCTTGTGGCTTATCAGTCGAATGTGGGCACGGAATGTTCTAGTACACGGTATGGTGTAGTGTTTGCTGGACTTCTTGTGGCTTATCAGTCGAATGTGGGCACGGAATGTTCTAGTACAAGGTTTGGTGTAGTGTTTGCTGGACTTCTTGTGGCTTATCAGTCCAATGTGGGCACGGAATGTTCTAGTACACGGTTGGCACACAAGGTCTTCTGCTGCCGGCGAGGGTGGGATCGCTGCTCTTTTCTTCCGGATCAGACGTCTGGTTTGCGCCGTCTGCAAGCGGTGACTCTCTCCTTCAGCAACGCCCACATTTACTTCATTTCTCCAGACCGATCTTTTGTTCCGCAATGCTCTCCAAGCTGTCTTCATCTATGTGACAGAGTTTCCTTCAAGCTGTCCTTAAATGAGTTGTTTTTTTTAATTTATTGCGACCTCCTTTTTGACAGTCGTCCTTAAGCTCTATATATGACGTATTGTAGTGGACACGAGGAGAAGACAAGATATATGATAATATTGTAACTCTTATCTTTATCATTTTCTCTAAGTGCAGACGTTTCACACACGTATCTGGGCCTGACCTACACTTGGATGGACAAGAGGGCCAGGTATACACCTGGATGGACAAGTGGGTCGAGTATACACCTGGATGGACAAGGGGGGTCAGTGATACACCTGGATGGACAAGTGGGTCGGGTATACACCTGGATGGACAAGTGGGGTCAGGTATACACCTGGATGGACAAGTGGGTCGGGTATACACCTGGATGGATAAGGGGGGTCAGGTATACACCTGGATGGACAAGTGGGGCCAGGTATACACCTGGATGGACAAGTGGGGTCAGGTATACACCTGGATGGACAAGTGGGGTCAGGTATACACCTGGATGGACAAGTGGGTCGGGTATACACCTGGATGGACAAGGGGGGTCAGGTATACACCTGGATGGACAAGTGGGGTCAGGTATACACCTGGATGGACAAGTGGGGTCAGGTATACACCTGGATGGACAAGTGGGGTCATGTATACATTGGATGGACAAGGAGGGGCGGGGGGGGGGGGTCAGGTATACACCTGGATATACAGGGGGTTCAGGTATACACGTGGGTGGACAAGGGCAAGGGGGTCAGATCAACGCCTAGCTACAGGGAGACTGAGAACAGCAATACTCACAATACCAGCCAATTGCCATATCCGGAAGTTGAGGAGCAATGCCAGCAAAACTACAAACACAACCTTCACCTTCAGCATACACAACCATCACCCTCAGCATACACAACCTTCACCCTCAGCATACACAACCTTCACCCTTAACAGACACAACCTTCACCCTTAGCATACACAACCTTCACCTTCAGCAAACACAACCTTCATCCTTAACAGACACAACCTTCACCCTCAGCATACACAACCTTCACCCTTAACAGACACAACCTTCACCCTTAGCATACACAACCTTCACCTTCAGCAAACACAACCTTCACCCTTAGCATACACAACCTTCACCTTCCTCAAACACAACCTTCACCCTTAGCATACACAACCTTCACCTTCAGCAAACACAACCTTCACCTTCAGCATACACAACCTTCACCCTTAGCATACACAACCTTCACCCTTAACAGACACAACCTTCACCCTTAGCATACACAACCTTCACCTTCAGCATACACAACCTTCACCCTTAGCATACACAACCTTCACCTTCAGCATACACAACCTTCACCCTTAACAGACACAATCTTCACCTTCAGCATACACAACCTTCACCCTTAGCATACACAACCTTCACCTTCGGCATACACAACCTTCACCCTTAACAGACACAACCTTCACCTTCAGCATACATAACCTTCACCCTTAACAGACACAACCTTGGCCTTTAGCATACACAACCTTCACCTTCAGCATACACAACCTTCACCTTCAGCAAACACAACCTTCACTATTAGCATACACAAACCGTCACCTTTAGCAAACACAACTTTCACCCTTAGCATACACAACCTTCCCCTTCAGCAAACACAACCTTCACCCTTAACAGACACAACCTTGACCCTTCGCGTACACAACCTTCACCATTAGTCATACGCTAACAAAGAAAAAGTAACAAATGGCCCTGAACAGCTATGACATTGGTCACGAAGAAAATTCAAGAGACCTTGGAGCCCAGTTAGATCATAAATTAACCTTTAAGAGGAGCATGGACAATATTGCAGACAAGACATTCAACAAGACACACTTACTCAAATGGCTCGCGAGTGCATACTGGGAGCTGACAAGACAGCTATCGGGAAGTCCTATACACGAGGTGTATTCAAATGAAACCGGACCAAACTGCAGCAAGTGAACATACGTACGATGACGTCACGTCTGGTGTAAACAGCATATACCAACCGTCAAGTTTGCAAATTTTATTATCCTCTGACTCATAGTTTCTTCAGCAGACCGTTGAAAACATGACGGGAGCGATACGGTATCCGAGCGGTGACTCAGTTTCTAACAGCTGAAGGATGTCCACCAGTTGACATTCATCGCAGAATGCAGGCCGTGTGTGGTGAGAAAAGTGTGGCGAAGACAACAGTGAAGAGCTGGACAAAAATGTTTAGTACAGACAAATCTCCTCTTTATCTCTCTAAGTACAGACATATCATCTTTATCTCTCTAAGTACAGACATATCATCTTTATATCTCTAAGTACAAACAATTCTGATCTTTATCTCTCTAAGTACAGACATTTCGCATCTTTATCTAAGTACAGGCAACTCTCATCTTTATCTCTCTTAGTACATACATCTCATCTTTACCTCTCTTAGTACATACATCTCATCTTTATCTGTCTAAGTACATACATGTCTCATCTTTATCTCTCATCTTTCTCTCTCTTAGTACATACATCACATCTTTATCTCTCAAAGTACAGACCTCTCATCTTTATCTCTCAAAGTACAGACATCTCTCATCTTTATCTCTCTAAGTACATATATCTCTCATCTTTATCTCTCTAAGTACAGACATCTCTCATCTTTCTCTCTCTTAGTACATACATCTCATCTTTATCTCTCAAAGTACAGACATCTCTCATCTTTATCTCTCAAAGTACAGACCTCTCATCTTTATCTCTCTAAGTACAGACATCTCTCATCTTTATCTCTCTAAGTACATATATCTCTCATCTTTATCTCTCTAAGTACAGACATCTCTCATCTTTCTCTCTCTTAGTACATACATCTCATCTTTATCTCTCAAAGTACAGACACCTCTCATCTTTATCTCTCAAAGTACAGACCTCTCATCTTTATCTCTCTAAGTACATATATCTCTCATCTTTATCTCTCAAAGTACAGACATCTCTCATCTTTATCTCTCAAAGTACAGACATCTCTCATCTTTATCTCTCAAAGTAAAGACCTCTCATCTTTATCTCTCAAAGTACAGACATCTCTCATCTTTCTCTCTCTTAGTACAGGCCTCTCATCTGTATCTCTAAGTACAGAAATCTCTCATCTTTATATCTAAGTACAGAAATCTCTCATCTTTATCTCTAAGTACAGACATCTCTCATCTTGACGTCTCAGAGAGCAGTCCCTTTCCCAGGACCAGACCCCTCGCTTAAGTATACGTGTTTGGTAACAGACAAATGGTAAGCTCCTAATCTGGTTTCCAAACATGACGAAGTACCCAGTAACTGTTTACGTCATAACGTCAGGGCTGTCACATATTGAGAGTAACCGGCTCTAAGTAATCCTTTCCTAGGAGACATTTTGTCAACTAATACGCAAGGACATTCTTCATGCAAGCTCTCTGCCCTCATCCACTATTCCCAACAAGCGAAGGAGCTGATGGCTTCTTGTTCTTTTTGTGTTTTGCCTTTTTCGAGTTTAGGCTGAGAGGAGATCTCTCATTTGGATAAAACAAAACATTTCAAAGTATGATTGTTTTTTGTTATGTTAACTTTTTTATTTTCTTGTGTTTTGTTGTTGGTTTTTAATTTTTTTGTTTTTGTGTCTGATGTCTAAGCGTATTCATCTGTTTCTGGTTTTTCGTCGTCAGCTATCAAATAAAAATATGTATTTATTTTTAAGAATTTGACGATTTGTCTTCGTGTTTCTCTCATTGCCATACAGCTTCCAACTCAAATAATCGTATCAATTTCCTTTATAAAGTTGATTGTCTGTCCTCGTCTTTCTCTCATTGCCATTGAACTTACACTTTCAAATAACAAAATCATTATTTTCTCTAAAAACTTGATTGTCTGTCCTCGTGTTTCTCTCATCGCCATACAACTTACACTTTCAAATTACAAAATCAATTTTCTTTAAAAACTTGATTGTCTGTCCTCGTGTTTCTCTCATTGCCATTAAACTTACACTTTCAAATTACAAAATCAATTTTCTTTAAAAACCAGATATAATAGGGTTAACAGAATCATGGACATATGAGGAGATTGCAGATAGTGAACTTGAAATTGAGGGATATACAATGTTAAGGAAAGATAGGATAATTGGAGACAAAACTAAGGGAGGTGGCGTTTTATTATACTGTATAAATTCTGTTAATATAACGATCAAAGATTATTTATCATGTGGTAACAAAAATGAAAGTGTATGGGGAGAAATAGAAAGTGGGGGTGAAAAAACAGTGATTGGAGTGTGCTATAGATGTCCATCAAGTCAAAAAGAGGAAGATGA
The DNA here is from genome assembly GCA_036924085.1 of Ariolimax columbianus. Lineage (NCBI taxonomy): Eukaryota > Metazoa > Mollusca > Gastropoda > Stylommatophora > Arionidae > Ariolimax > Ariolimax columbianus. Next base: position 32,583,223 of record JAVGWX010000024.1, read on the forward strand.
GGAGCTGATTAGTAGCATAGCAAAGGCAAGTAAAGGGAAATTATTATTAATGGGAGATTTCAACTATCCAGAAATAAAATGGGATATGGCAGAAGCACTTGTAGAGTCAAAACCTTTTGTTACGTGCATAACTGACAATTTTTTAATTCAACATGTAGAAGCAGCCACCAGAGGCAAAAACATACTCGACCTAGTTTTTACCACAGAGGAAAATATGATTGAAAACGTTACCGTTGGGGAACTGTTTGGCTCAAGTGACCATCAAATCATCCGTTGGGATCTTATTGCAGGGAAAGAAGTAAACATAAACACGCGAACATACGACTACTCTAAGACAGATGTTAAGAGGATGAAAGAGGCAGCGAACCACATAATCTGGAAAGATATTATTGTAGGAACAGATGTTGAACAGGAGTGGGAAAGTTTTAAAACAGTTCTAGAAACGCTAAAAGAGGAATGTGTTCCATGTAGGGAGGTAAACCCCAAGCGTAAAAAGTGGATAACTAGATTTGTAGTGAAATGTAGAAGAGCAAAAAATAAAGCATGGCAAAAATATATAGAGGCAGGTAAATCAAAAGAAACATATGTAAAATATTTGGACAAGCAGAACATATCTCAGAAAGCGAATAAAACAGCAAAAATAGACTTTGAAAAAAAACTTGCTCAGAGGATCAAGACTGACAGTAAAAGCTTCTTTTCTTATGTTAGAAATAAACAAAGAACGAAAGACAAAGTAGGCCCTCTCATAGACAGTACAGGGAAAATAATAAGTGAGAATAGGGAGGCTGCTAATCTGCTTAATCAGTACTTTGGCACAGTCTTCACAAAGGAGGACTGCTCCGAGATCCCAGAGCCTATAGATATTTTTCAAAGAGACATGGATACAGCGGGATTAAGATCAATCTGTATTACAGAGGAAATGGTTTTTAAAAAATTGGAGGGGTTGAAAGTGAATAAATGTCCAGGTCAAGATGGTATTCACCCAAAATTGCTGTATGAAATTAGAAACCAACTAGCAAAACCATTGGCTATATTATGTTCTCAATCACTTACAAAAGGGATTGTTCCACGGGATTGGAAAGATGCAGGAGTGATCCCCTTATTCAAAAAAGGCAAAAAATCAGATCCGGCAAATTATAGACCGGTGAGTTTAACGAGCATAGTCTGTAAATTGTTAGAGTCAATAATCAAAGAAAACATTGTAATGCATTTAGAAAAATTTAATCTAATTAGAAATAGTCAGCATGGGTTTACTAGAGGGAGATCATGCTTAACAAATCTATTAGAATTCATGGAGGAGGTTACTAAAATCATAGATAAAGGGGAGCCAGTGGATGTTATTTATCTAGACTTTGCAAAGGCCTTTGATAGAGTACCTCATCAAAGATTATTTCGAAAGTTAAAATCACATGGAATAGGTGGGGAAGTTGCCAAATGGATTGAAAATTGGTTAACAGGAAGAAGGCAGAGGGTGGGCATAAATAAGGAGTACTCTGAGTGGAGTGAAGTGAAAAGTGGTGTGCCACAGGGCTCGGTTTTGGGACCAATTTTGTTCTTGATATATATAAATGATTTGGACATTGATATGAGATCCATGATTGCAAAATTTGCTGATGACACAAAACTATGCAGTAGTGTCTCATCTAAAGCGGAAGTGGATATATTGATGTCGGATTTAGATAAAATTCGAGAATGGTCTGTAAGCTGGCAAATGGAGTTTAATGTAGATAAATGTACAGTCATCCACATGGGTAGATCCAATATGGAACATAAATACAGAATGGGAGAAAACAATATTAGAAAGATAGATAAGGAAAGGGACCTAGGGGTTATAATAGATCATACAGGAAAGGTGAGTGAGCAAGTTAAGGTAGCAGTGAAAAAGGCAAATGCAATGTTAGGTATGATAAAAAGAAATATTAAACATAGGAGCAAGGAAGTGATCGTCAAACTGTATAAAGCTTTAGTTAGTCCTAGATTGGAGTACTGTGTACAGGTGTGGAGTCCTTATCATAGAGGGGACATAAACATGCTAGAAAGAATACAAAAAAGAGCGACAAAGATGATAGTTGGATTCCAGAATTACAGTTATGAGGAACGACTCAGAAAAACGGGCCTACAGTGTCTCGAAGAGAGAAGAATTCGTGGTGACTTAATACAGGTTTATAAGATGATCAGAGGAATCGATAAATTAGACTATAACAAGTTTTTTAAAATACAGCCACCTACAATAACACGAGGGCATAGCTACAAGCTGATTAAAGAGAGGTCCAGGTTAGATATTAGGAAATATTTTTTTAGTCAGAGAGTGGTGTCTGCTTGGAATGCATTGCCAGGGGAGGTGGTGGAGGCAGGGACAGTTAATGCGTTTAAGAATAAACTGGATGCGCATAGATTTTAGAGCAAGGTGATGTAAATGTAACTGGTTGTATACAGACTCTGCAGGGTCTTCTAAACCAGTATAAAGACGTTAAGTTAAGTTAAGTTAAGTTAAGTTATGATATGGCATGAGATGATAGGACATGATATGGCATAAGATGATAAGACATGAGATGATATGACATGAGATGATAGGGTATGATATAGCATGAGATAATAGGACATGATTTGGTTTGATATTATAGGACATGAGATAATAGGACATGATATGGCATAATATGATTGGAAATGAGATTATAGTACATGATATGGAATGAGATGATAGGACATGAGATGAGATGATAGGACATGAGATGACAGGACATGAGATGAGAATATGAGATGATAGGACATTACATGAGATGACAGGACATGAGATGAGAATATGAGATGATAGGACATTACATGAGATGATAGGACATGAGATGATATGACACGATATGGCATGAGATGATATGGCATGAGATGATAGGACATGATATGGTATGATAGGACAGAAGATGAGATTATAGGAAATTATAGGACATGGGATGAGATGATAGGACATGATAGGATATGAGATGATATTATAGGACATGATAGAACATGAGATGATAGGACATGAGATGAGACCAGACGACCTGACACATATGATACACGACACTGCACCACCCCACTCGGCGCAGCCATATAAATAGACATTAGATTAAGGACATATTAATATTTAAAAATGGACAAAATAAAAATGTCTTACCTTTCCAGAATTGTCCACATGAGAGATAAGAGCAGCACCCAGGTCAGATGTCCAGATAATGAAATCCTTCAAGTTTTGGATTACAAACAGAGAGAAACAAACGGAGCACAATTTGTGGAACTAGTAGTGTACGGTACACATCCACTAACCAATGGAGCCAACTGCCAAGGTCTTATGGTAACCTAACTGACAAATTGGAAATGGAAGAGAGCTGTGTCTGGCTAGAGCTAACTGTCTATACTGTACGGCGGAGAAACATGGACAATGTACAAACATAAATATATTTCTGCTGGTGGGATGTTGGCGTTGGTCTGTGCACTGATAGGAACGGCAGACTTTCATTGATTGATTGATTTATTGAATGATTGATGTGGATTGGACAATGAAAGTCAAGTATGTTGATTGGACAAAAAAAGCCAAGTTTGTGAATTAAGCAATAAAAGTCAAGTATGTTCATTGGACACAAATAGCCAAGTATGTAAATTAAGCAATAAAAGTCAAGTATGTTCATTGGACACAAATAGCCAAGTATGTAAATTAAGCAATAAAAGTCAAGTATGTTCATTGGACACAAATAGCCAAGTATGTAAATTAAGCAATAAAAGTCAAGTATGTTCATTGGACACAAATAGCCAAGTATGTAAATTAAGCAATAAAAGTCAAGTATGTTCATTGGACACAAATAGCTAAGTTTGTAAATTAAGCAATAAAAGTCAAGTATGTTCATTGGACACAAATAGCCAAGTATGTAAATTAAGCAATAAAAGTCAAGTATGTTCATTGGACACAAATAGCCAAGTATGTAAATTAAGCAATAAAAGTCAAGTATGGTCATTGGACACAAATAGCCAAGTATGTAAATTAAGCAATAAAAGTCAAGTATGTTCATTGGACACAAAAAGCCAAGTATGTAAATTAAGCAATAAAAGTCAAGTATGTTCATTGGACACAAATAGCCAAGTATGTAAATTAAGCAATAAAAGTCAAGTATGTTGATTGGACAACAAAAGTAAAGTATGTGGATTGGAAAATAAAGTCAAGTATGTAGATTGGACAATAAAGTCAAGTTGGTGGATTGGACAATAAAGTCAAGTATGTGGATTGGACAATAAAAGTAAAGTACATCGATTGGACAATATTACTTGGGTCGTACGAAAAGACACAATGGCCTAGAGAGACAGGTGGTGGAGGGCACATGGCCTGGACAAAGGGCTAGAAGTCCCAGAAGAACATGGTCCCATGACATCACTGACAGCGAAGTGGGGTCGTCTTGCCAGAAATGGAGATGTGGTCAGGGATGACGTGAAGGGGTTTACGTTCTGGCGAGGATATGCCGCATGGCATGACATATGGATTCGATATCCTATATTACATCCTATATTAAACATATGAGCAAGGAAGTGATATTCAAACTGAATAACGCATTAATTAGACTTAGATTGGAGTACTGTGTACAGGTGTGGAGTCCTTATCATAGAGGGGATATAAACATGCTGGAAAGGATACAAAAGAGCCACAAAGATGATAGTGGGATTCCAGAATTACAGTTATGAGGAAAGACTCAGAAAAACCGGCCTACGGTGTCTCGAAGAGAGAAGAATTCGTGGTGACTTAATACAGGTTTATAAGATGATCGGAGGAATGGATAAATTAGACTATAACAAGTTTTTTAAAATACAGTCACCTACAATAACACGAGGGCATAGCTACAAGCTGACTAAAGAGAGGTCCAGGTTAGATATTAGGAAATATTTTTGTAGTCAGAGAGTGGTGAATGGTTGGAATGCATTGCCACAGGAAATAGTGTAATACGCACATGTCCAGAGGCTTTCAGCGGAGATGGAGGGGGAGGGGGGGGCGGGGGGGGGGGGGGGGGTTGAATAACTCTTCAGCGACCTTTATCAAAAGATGTGGACTTTAAGTGAGGCTTAATAAGAAAGATGCTGTTGATCAAGGTGAAGAAGAAGAAGAAGAAGAAGAAGAGGAAGGAGGAAGAGGAGGAGAAGGAGGAGGAGGAGGAGAAGAAGATGAAGGAGGAAGAGGAGGAGAAGGAGGAGGAGAATAAGATGGAGGAGGAAGAGGAGGAGAAGGAGGAGGAGGAGGAGGAGAAGAAGATGAAGGAGGAAGAGGAGGAGAAGGAGCAGGAAAAGGAGGACGAGGGAGGAGGACGAGGGGAAGAAAGAAGAAGAATAACTAGTAGCAGTAAGCCCATGTTCAGCGACAGCAAACAAAGATGGACAGCGTGAATATTCATGTACACCTTATATCTGACATGCTGAGCAAAGATTTACGGACAGATTTCAAATGTAGTCTACTTTCAAATTCTCACCTGGGATTTAGTCCATTCAACATACATCACAAATTACAATATCCAGGTGTACAGACCGGACATTAACATCGGGAAAACGAAATCTATGACAATTAACAAAGCAGACTCGAAACTAAGTGTACATATATAAATAGTAGGTCAAATATTGTGGACCAGGATAACAACTCCTAACATCGGATTATACATGGAGAATAAGACGAAGGTACGATCACATGCCTTTAGTCAGAATCCCTCCGCTACATAGAAACAACTACCTTCGGTACAAAATATTTCCCCAAAACAGGCAATTACCACTATCTTGCTAAATCGTTATAGAACTACGTTCAACAACGGGAAGATTCGTCAACAATAAACACTCCGCATTCACATCTGTCCGTTCTGGTAACAAACACGCCTCCCTACATGAAAGAGGAATGTTTGGTAACAGCATTACCATTAGCCAATATGGACATGACTAAACTTCCGTTACGCACTACAGACCTACACATCAATTGCCCCCTAACCTGCGTAGATTCGAGCAATAACCTTGGCATTATCTTTTAGTTTTAGAATGAATAATACCCAATAATGTACGGAGGTGGTCTGGTATCTAGAAATGTGATAGGTGAACAAACGTAATATCCTAAATAATGTAATAAGTATCGTATCAATGTCGTATTCAGCGAAAAGTATCAATATAACTACAAATGTAGTGACTAAATCTTACATTATGTCCACACCCCGATCACTTCGAAACGGGCTCCTACTCCTGGAAATAGAGATAGAATAGTTAGATTCCTTCAATCTATCAGCTATCTACACCGCGGTCATAGATTCCGATGTGAACGAGGTATTGATCCACTTTAGCGTCGGGACAATTCCTTCCTACCTTCCTTGTTGAAGTGTTCTGCACTCGTATTGAGAAACTGTTGATAAACCAGATGATACTAGAAGGCGCAATACTACATCCTTATGTCTGGAAGCGTACACTTTCCCTTTCCTCGCCCGCAGAATCCTAATCCCTTAATGACGTCATCTGCTTGAAACGAGTCCTGGTGCCAGAGAAGGCTCCCAGAATGCCCGGCGATTCCAGGCGCCAATCATTGAACGCAGTGACACCGAAATATATGTCCGGTTTCAAGAGTCCGGTAATCTGTGTGGGGGTAGTTTAGGACTCTTGGTTGTTTCGATGATAATGCGGAAAGGGGGGGGGGGGAGGGCACAGAAGACATATCATACAAGATGGATTGGTAAATATATTTCTCACTTACTTTTCGCGTCTATTGGTTAAGTGTCATAGAGGACGTGGGGATCAAGTTTCTGTTTTTGGGTCAAGTGTGTTCTGTCTGTATTTGCAAGCACGTGTTCTTGAATTTACGTTAGGGATCAAGATGCTGAGCAGCACATGAGCTGCAGTGGTTAGCGACCCATAGCTGACTGCTAGCGTCAGGGCCAGCGAACCATAGCTGCCAAGACCCTTCTACACCTCCACGCGGTGATCCTGGATAACAGGCTGCAGCAGGGCAGACTGGCTAAGGAGAAGGGATCAAAGAGGGAATGCTAAACCGGTACTCAAAAAATGCTTGCTGAAGTCGGATATGTTGGACCGAAAGGTGCAAATATCGCAGCCAAGATGTAAACTACGACACAACGCATTCCGTTCTCTGGACTACATTCTGCTACTTAAGCCCTTTCAGGGTTTGGTAGCGGAAGATTGAGAACAAACGAAGAAGAAGAAGAAGAAGAAGAATTTACGTTAAATCTGTTTTCAATCTGCCAGATCTTTGCAGATGATTTTACCCTTCTTCTGAATACAAATGTTTGGGAAGAGGGGGGGGGGGCCGCAAGATATGATAGGAAAAACTCTGCTAACTATCCGAACAGACAGGCAAGCAGATATTTGTTTCGACAAAACTATCATGAATCCCATAAACAAAGTCGATTATATCAGACTGAGAGTAACACAGAGCTGCCGAGACCCTTCTACACCTACGCGGGGTGATCCTGGATGACAGGCTGCAGCAGGGCAGGCTGGCTAAGGAGAAGGGATCGAAGAGGGAGGGATAGCCCGATACACAAAAATGATTTCTGAAGTCGGATGTGTCAGACGGAAAGGTGCAAAAATCGCAGTCAATCTATAAATTAAGACACAAGGCGTTCCGTTTTCCGGACTACATCATGCAGCATGCAAAGTCCTTTTTAGTGCTTGGTAGCTATGGTTCACTTTACTTTTACTTTTCTAGCGGGAGTTTAAGAACGAATGAAGAAGAAGAAGAAGAAGAAGAAGAAGAAGAAGAAGAAGAAGAAGAAAGAAGAAAAACAAGAAGAAGAAGACGAAAAACAAGAGCAAAAGTAAAGTAGCCCATAGCATTACTGCCGTAGGGGTGTGAGGTGTTAGCGATCTCACATTTCAAAGGCTCGGCTATATAAGGGCGGTAGCCATTTCCTCTCCCTCGCCGCTTTTACTTCCCGGACTGAAACGGTACCCATTTAAGGCTGGGACGCCCGGGATCCGTTGCGGTCTGAAAAAAACATTACCGTCTCAACTGAACCCAGGACCACTCAGATGCGAAGCCAGTGCGCTAACCACTGCGCTGCGCGACGCCCCGAGAGGAAAAAGAAGAAGAAAAATTATTGCCCTGAAAACATCCAAATAACCCCAGAGATCCCCGGAATAGAACACGAAAACTGTCAAACTAAATACCTAAACGTTCTAGCTCAGAAGATGATTGGAGGACAATACAGCCCTAAGGACTGGACTTACGAATACACAGACGGATATGCAGACAGTGCAGTTAAGGGTGGTGGATGGGGCATTTTTGTAAGATACAACAATGGGAAAATAACTCACATGGCTGTTCCTGCTGGGATGATTGGTTCCAGCCTTAGGGTAGAGTCTATGACGCTCCTACCGGAACTAAGAGTGTTCACCAGACCAGCCGAACTCCTGCCAGCTCAGATTGTATCCTTCACAGATTGCAGATAACTACTGGAAGCAATGCAAGACATCAGAGGTGAGCAAATGTGTCCGGAAATCAGGTCAGAGCTCAACAAAATCTAAGGAACCTCAACAGTTGCTCTTAAGTCGCTGCCCTCGCATTGTGGAATCACAGGGAATGAGAGAGTTGATGTCCTGTCCGCAGCAGTTGGCATGATGGAGTAACTTATGCATGCAGTTTCTTACCGAGAGGCAAAAATTATCATACACAATCAGTGCATCTCAAAATGCAAGAAAGACACGGAAGTGAGCAGTAGACCTGACCAGCTCCCTCAGCTCCACAGACACCAACAATCCACCAGCTCCACAGACACCAACAATCCACCAGCTCCCTCAGCTCCACAGACACCAACAATCCACCAGCTCCACAGACACCAACAATCCACCAGCCCCACAGACACAAACAATCCGCCAGCTCCACAGACACCAACAATCCACCAGCTCCACAGACACCAACAATCCACCAGCTCCACAGACACAAAAAATCCACCAGCTCCACAGACACCAACAATCCTCCACAGACACCAAAACTCCACCAGCTCCACAGACACCAACAATCCTCCACAGACACCAACAATCCTCCACAGACACCAAAAATCCACCAGCTCCACAGACACCAAAAATCCACCAGCTCCACAGACACCAACAATTCGCCAGCTCCACAGACACCACCAGCTCAGACACCAACAATCCACCAGCTCCACAGACACCAACAATCCACCAGCTCCACAGACACCAACAATCCACCAGCTCCACAGACACAAACAATCCACCAGCTCCACAGACACCAACAATTCACCAGCTCCACAGACACCAACAATCCACCAGCTCCACAGACACCAACAATCCACCATCTCCACAGACACCAACAATCCACCATCTCCACAGACACCAACAATCCACCATCTCCACAGACACCAACAATCCACCAGCTCCACAGACACCAACAATCAACCAGCTCCACAGACACCAACAATCCACCAGCTCCACAGGCACCAACAATCCACCAGCTCCACAGACACCAACAATTCGCCAGCTCCACAGACACCACCAGCTCAGACACCAACAATCCACCAGCTCCACAGACACCAACAATCCACCAGCTCCACAGACACCAACAATCATCCAGCTCCACAGACACCAACAATCCACCAGCTCAACAGACACCAACAATTCGCCAGCTCAACAGACACCACCAGCTCAGACACCAACAATCCACCAGCTCCACAGACACCAAAAATCCACCAGCTCCACAGACACCAACAATCCACCAGCTCAACAGACACCAACAATTCGCCAGCTCCACAGACACCACCAGCTCAGACACCAACAATCCACCAGCTCCACAAACACTAACAATCCACCAGCTCCACAGACACCAACAATTCGCCAGCTCCACAGACACCAACAATCCACCAGCTCAACATACACCAACAATCCACCAGCTCCACAGACACCTACAATCCACCAGCTCCACAGGCACCAACAATCCACCAGCTCCACAGACACCAACAATCCACCAGCTCAACAGACACCAACAATTCGCCAGCTCCACAGACACCACCAGCTCAGACACCAACAATCCACCAGCTCCCTCAGCTCCACAGACACCAACAATCCACCAGCCCCACAGACACCAACAATCCACCAGCTCCACAGACACCAACAATCCACCAGCCCCACAGACACCAACAATCCACCAGCTCCACAGACACCAACAATCCACCAGCCCCACAGACACAAACAATCCGCCAGCTCCACAGACACCAACAATCCACCAGCTCCACAGACACCAACAATCCTCCACAGACACCAACAATCCTCCACAGACACCAAAAATCCACCAGCTCCACAGACACCAACAATCCTCCACAGACACCAACAATCCTCCACAGACACCAAAAATCCACCAGCTCCACAGACACCAAAAATCCACCAGCTCCACAGACACCAACAATCCACCAGCTCCACAGACACCAACAATCCACCAGCCCCACAGACACCAACAATCCACCAGCTCCAGAGACACCAACAATCCACCAGCCCCACAGACACAAAAAATCCGCCAGCTCCACAGACACCAACAATCCACCAGCTCCACAGACACCAACAATCCACCAGCTCCACAGACACCAAAAATCCACCAGCTCCACAGACACCAACAATCCTCCACAGACACCAAAAATCCACCAGCTCCACAGACACCAACAATCCTCCACAGACACCAACAATCCTCCACAGACACCAAAAATCCACCAGCTCCACAGACACCAAAAATCCACCAGCTCCACAGACACCAACAATTCGCCAGCTCCACAGACACCACCAGCTCAGACACCAACAATCCAACAGCTCCACAGACACCAACAATCCACCAGCTCCACAGACACCAACAATCCACCAGCTCCACAGACACAAACAATCCACCAGCTCCACAGACACCAACAATTCACCAGCTCCACAGACACCAACAATCCACCAGCTCCACAGACACCAACAATCCACCATCTCCACAAACACCAACAATCCACCATCTCCACAGACACCAACAATCCACCATCTCCACAGACACCAACAATCCACCAGCTCCACAGACACCAACAATCCACCAGCTCCACAGACACCAACAATCCACCAGCTCCACAGACACCAAAAATCTACCAGCTCCACAGACACCAACAATCCACCAGCTCAACAGACACCAACAATTCGCCAGCTCCACAGACACCACCAGCTCAGACACCAACAATCCACCAGCTCCACAAACACTAACAATCCACCAGCTCCACAGACACCAACAATTCGCCAGCTCCACAGACACCAACAATCCATCAGCTCAACAGACACCAACAATCCACCAGCTCCACAGACACCAACAATCCACCAGCTCCACAGGCACCAACAATCCACCAGCTCCACAGACACCAACAATCCACCAGCTCAACAGACACCAACAATTCGCCAGCTCCACAGACACCACCAGCTCAGACACCAACAATCCACCAGCTCCACAAACACCAACAATCCACCAGCTCCACAGACACCAACAATCCACCAGCTCCACAGACACCAACAATCCACCAGCTCCACAGACACAAACAATCCACCAGCTCCACAGACACCAACAATTCACCAGCTCCACAGACACCAACAATCCACCATCTCCACAGACACCAACAATCCACCATCTCCACAGACACCAACAATTCACCAGCTCCACAGACACCAACAATCCACCATCTCCACAGACACCAACAATCCACCATCTCCACAGACACCAACAATCCACCAGCTCCACAGACACCAACAATTCACCAGCTCCACAGACAGCAACAATCAACCAGCTCCACAGACACCAACAATCCACCAGCTCCACAGACACCAACAATCCACCAGCTCAACAGACACGAACAATCCACCACCTCCACAGACACAAACAATCCACCAGCTCCACAGACACCAACAATCAACCAGCTCCACAGACATCAACAATCCACCAGCTCAACAGGCACCAAAAAATCCACCAGCTCCACAGACACCAACAATCCACCAGCTCCACAGACACCAACAATCCACCAGCTCCACAGACACCAACAATTCACCAGCTCCACAGACACCAACAATTCACCAGCTCCACAGACACCAACAATCCACCATCTCCACAGACACCAACAATCCACCATCTCCACAGACACCAACAATCCACCAGCTCCACAGACACCAACAATCCACCATCTCCACAGACACCAACAATCCACCATCTCCACAGACACCAACAATTCACCAGCTCCACAGACACCAACAATCCACCATCTCCACAGACACCAACAATCCACCATCTCCACAGACACCAACAATCCACCAGCTCCACAGACACCAACAATCCACCATCTCCACAGACACCAACAATCCACCAGCTCCACAGACACCAACAATCAACCAGCTCCACAGACACCAACAATCTACCAGCTCCACAGACACCAACAATCCACCAGCTCAACAGACACCAACAATCCACCAGCTCCACAGACACCAACAATCCACCAGCTCCACAGACACCAACAATCAACCAGCTCCACAGACACCAACAATCCACCAGCTCCACAGACACCAATAATCCACCAGCTCAACAGACACCAACAATTCGCCAGCTCCACAGACACCACCAGCTCAGACACCAACAATCCACCAGCCCCACAGACACCAACAATCCACCAACAATCCACCAGCTCCACAGACACCAACAATCAACCAGCTCCACAGACACCAACAATCCACCAGCTCCACAGGCACCAACAATCCACCAGCTCCACAGACACCAACAATCCACCAGCTCAACAGACACTAACAATTCGCCAGCTCCACAGACACCACCAGCTCCACAGACACCAACAATCCACCAGCTCCACAGACACCAACAATCCACCAGCTCCACAGACACCAACAATCCACCAGCTCCACAGACACCAACAATCCACCAGCTCAACAGACACCAACAATTCGCCAGCTCCACAGACACCACCAGCTCAGACACCAACAATCCACCAGCTCCACAGACACCAACAATCCACCAGCTCCACAGACACCAACAATCCACCAGCTCAACAGACACCAACAATTCGCCAGCTCCACAGACACCACCAGCTCCGACACCAACAATCCACCAGCTCCACAGACACTAACAATCCACCAGCTCCACAGACACCAACAATTCGCCAGCTCCACAGACACCAACAATCCACCAGCTTAACAGACACCAACAATCCACCAGCTCCACAGACACCAACAATCAACCAGCTCTACAGACACCAACGATCCACCAGCTCCACAGGCACCAACAATCCACCAGCTCCACAGACACCAAAAATCCACCAGCTCAACAGACACCAACAATTCGCCAGCTCCACAGACACCACCAGCTCAGACACCAACAATCCACCAGCTCCACAGACACCAACAATCCACCAGCTCCACAGACACCAACAATCCACCAGCTCCACAGACACCAACAATCCACCAGCTCCACAGACAGCAACAATCCACCAGCTCCACAGACACAAACAATCCACCAGCTCCACAGACACCAACAATTCACCAGCTCCACAGACACCAACAATCCACCATCTCCACAGACACCAACAATCCACCATCTCCACAGACACCAACAATTCACCAGCTCCACAGACACCAACAATCCACCATCTCCACAGACACCAACAATCCACCATCTCCACAGACACCAACAATCCACCAGCTCCACAGACACCAACAATTCACCAGCTCCACAGACAGCAACAATCAACCAGCTCCACAGACACCAACAATCCACCAGCTCCACAGACACCAACAATCCACCAGCTCAACAGACACCAACAATCCACCAGCTCCACAGACACAAACAATCCACCAGCTCCACAGACACCAACAATCAACCAGCTCCACAGACATCAACAATCCACCAGCTCAACAGGCACCAAAAATCCACCAGCTCCACAGACACCAACAATCCACCAGCTCCACAGACACCAACAATCCACCAGCTCCACAGACACCAACAATCCACCAGCTCAACAGACACCAACAATTCGCCAGCTCCACAGACACCACCAGCTCAGACAATAACAATCCACCAGCTCCACAGACACCAACAATCCAACAGCTCAACAGACACAAACAATCCACCAGCTCCACAGACACCAACAATCCACCAGCTCCACAGACACCAACAATCCACCAGCTCCACAGACACCAACAATCCACCAGCTCAACAGACACCAACAATTCGCCAGCTCCACAGACACCACCAGCTCAGACACCAACAATCCACCAGCTCCACAGACACCAACAATCCACCAGCTCCACAGACACCAACAATCCACCAGCTCCACAGACACCAACAATCCACCAGCTCAACAGACACCAACAATTCGCCAGCTCCACAGACACCACCAGCTCAGACACCAACAATCCACAAGCTCCACAGACACTAACAATCCACCAGCTCCACAGACACCAACAATTCGCCAGCTCCACAGACACCAACAATCCACCAGCTCCACAGACACCAACAATCCACCAGCTCAACAGACACCAACAATTCGCCAGCTCCACAGACACCACCAGCTCAGACACTAACAATCCACCAGCTCCACAGACACCAACAATTCGCCAGCTCCACAGACACCACCAGCTCAGACACCAACAATCCACCAGCTCCACAGACACCACCAGCTCAGACACAAACAATCCACCAGCTCAACAGACACCAACAATTCGCCAGCTCCACAGACACCACCAGCTCAGACACCAACAATCCACCAGCTCCACAGACACCAACATTCCACCATCTTCCGCCTGAGAACAGACCACTGCTGACTATTGGGTCACCTACATCGGCTCAAGATATCCCACACAAGTGACTGTACACGTCCAGACCACCCAAACACATCATACAGGACTGCTCAATTCACAGACCTACGATGCCAATCCTGGCCAGAGGGAGCCGAGATGACACAGAAGCTGCCACCCGGATCCGGACAGGACTGCGGACTTGGTCCTAGTGACGAGACTACAGATCCGGACAGGACTGCGGACTTGGTCCTAGTGACGGGACTACAGATCCGGACAGGACTGCGGACTTGGTCCTAGTGAACCGACTACAGATCCGGAAAGGACTGTGGACTTGGTCCTAGTGAACCGACTACAGATCAGGACAGGACTGCGGACTTGGTCCTAGTGACGAGACTACAGATCCGGACAGGACTGCGGACTTGGTCCTAGTGAACCGACTACAGATCCGGACAGGACTGCGGACTTGGTCCTAGTGACGAGACTACAGATCCGGACAGGACTGCGGACTTGGTCCTAGTGAACCGACTACAGATCCGGACAGGACTGCGGACTTGGTCCTGACAACGGGACTACAGATCCGGACAGCACTGCGGACTTGGTCCTTGTGACGGGACTACCGATCCGGACAGGACTGCGGACTTGGTCCTAGCAATGGGACTACAGATCTAGCATGACCAAAACGTCTGAATGCAGAAGATGAAGATACTGCGAATCGTTCATTTCTCAAACTTTACACATTTTCTCCCCACATACATCGCTGTCTACCTCCTGTCTTGCAAGTTGTCTAGATTGGTACGAGAGACACATGTGTCATTCTAAGACAAATGTAAAAGGCGAATACAGGTAGGCTTCCATTGTGCTAGCAGCATCATAATGTAAAACACATGCTACATCAATGACCAATACACGAGCGTACTTTGTCACAGGCTTCCTGTAACGGAGACAGCTGCAATGATAGTCAAATGCTTTGTATTGAGAGGAAAAAAGGTTAGAGATGGTGGCGAGAAAGATAGACAGAGAAGTAGCACGGGACATTCATCATGTAGCATATCCTTTGTAGAACGTCGCAGTCTGTCTGAAAGAAACTCGTTCCCTTGCCAAAACTCCGCCCTCCGCTACAGTCATACCCAGGCATTCCTGGATATCTTGGTGCCATCGTCTTCTTGGTCTACCCCTTCCTCTTTTGCCTGGCACCATGCCTTCCATCACTGTTCTCTCAAGACCGTTGTGTCTCTTGATGTGACCAAAGTATTTACATTTTCTAGCCAAAATGGAATTGATAAACCAGTTCTCTTCTATGCTGAACTCTTGCCGAATGTCTGCATTTGTGTTTTTTGTGTGTTTTTGTTTTAGATTAGGACATTACATGTATCTTCTTATTCGTTCGTTCTCAACCTCCCACTACCTAACCCTGAATGGGTAAGCAGCAGAATATAGTCCAGAGAACGGAATGCGTTGTGTTGTAGTTTACAGCTTGGCTGCGATATTTGCACCTTTTGGTCTGACACATCCGACTTCAGCAATCATTTTTTTAGTGCCGGGTTAGCATTCTCTCTTCGATCCCTTCGCCTTAGCCAGTCTGCCAAGCTGCAGCCTGTTATCCAGGATCACCGCGTGGAGGTGTAGAAGGGTCTTGGCAGCTATGGTTCGCTGGCCCTGACGCTAGCAGTCAGCTATGGGTCGCTGACCACTGCAGCTCATGCGCCGCTCAGCATCTTGATCCCCCATTAGATGTATATAAAAGGTATTATTTCACGAACATGTGCCAAACGGTGTTCCGTACACTATATTATGAACTTGATCGCAATCGATTCTGCAAAGATTCAAGCCGAACGATACCCAGCCGGTGAAAACCCGTGTCTTTAGTACTGTTTAATCTCTGGTGGTGTCGATACAGATCTCTGTCTTCCATTTCAGATACTTGTATTCTAGATAAATCTCTTGTCTCTCATTTCAGAAACTTATATTGCGGGATCAATATCTGTCTTCCCTTTCGTGAAAACCCGTACGCTAGATTAAACTGTATCTTCCATTTCTGAAAAGGATATTGTAGAATAATATGTCTTCCAATTCAGAAACCGGAATTCTATCTGAATCTTTGTTTTCCACATCAGTAACGTGAAATTATCTATGTAAATTTTTGTATGTTTCAGAAACATGAAATTTATGTGAATCTTAAGGGTAATAATTCGTTCATCATTGTCCATGAGCACCATCAACATCACCTTATGGCATGATGCAACCTTGAGTATGTGTATGCATTCGTAACTGATCAAGCCAATTGGAGCGTGGACAAATCTTTGACACGACTGGCACACATAGACCCCAGCTATCTCTGATGTTTCTGATATGTTCTTTGCCTTTGACTTCCTGGTTGCACGTCTATCCTGAGCTGCCTGGATACGAAGACCGATGCCGAGTTCAACCCCGTCTGTGACCGCATTCTTGCACGTTGATTGGATATTGAGCCAGGTTCTCCGAGACGCTCATGCCTTTTTCACAGAACTTTAGGGACTCCTTCAGACCGTTCTTGAAATCCTTGTTATGGCCTCAGTGCAATCGTCCTCCTCCACACATTTCGCTGTACAGGAGCCTCTTTGGTAGCCTCTCGCTTGACATTCGGAAAAGGTGGCGAGCCCATCTCAATAGGGATGTTAGCAAGTTTGCATGTTGGCTCTAGTCAGCACTACAGTATATGTGATATGGTCCTGCCAGCGTATACGCAGTATGCGTCTCATAGAGTTCATGTGAATATGATTTTCTCTTCTTGCGTCAGCAGCATAGAGAGTCAAGTTTTTGGGGGGTGTAACTTATCATAAGGGTATGACCTATCTTAAGGGCATGTTATATCTGAATTTTATGTCCTTTCTTAATGGTATGACCTATCTTAAGGGTAGGACCTATCTTAAGGGTAAAACCTATCTTAGGGGTAGGACCTATCTTAATGGTAGGACATATCTTAAGGGTAAGACCTATCTTAATGGTAGGACCTACCTTAAGGGTAGGACCTATCTTAAGGGTAGGACCTATCTTAATGGAGTATTCTATCATAATGTTATGACCTATCCTAGAGTGTCTTTTATCTTAAGGATGTATCATTTTGTAAGGGAGTGTCTTATTGTAATGATGTGTCTTATTCTAAGGGTGTCATATCTTAAGAGCGTGTCATATCTTAAGTGTAAGTCCTATCCTAAGTGTATGTCCTACCTTAAGAGCGTGTCCTATCCTAAGTGTATGTCCTACCTTAAGAGCGTGTCCTATCTTAAGTGTATGTCCTATCCTAAGTGTATGTCCTACCTTAAGAGCGTGTCCTATCCTAAGTGTATGTCCTATCTTAAGTGTAAGTCCTATCCTAAGTGTATGTCCTATCCTAAGTGTATGTCCTATCTTAAGTTTATGTCCTATCCTAAGTGTATGTCCTACCTTAAGAGCGTGTCCTACCTTAAGTGTATGTCCTATCTTAAGTGTATGTCCTACCTTAAGAGCGTGTTCTACCTTAAGTGTATGTCCTATCTTAAGTGTATGTCCTACCTTAAGAGCGTGTCCTACCTTAAGAGCGTGTCCTATCATAAGTGTATGTCCTATCTTAAGTGTATGTCCTACCTTAAGAGCGTGTCCTACCTTAAGTGTATGTCCTATCTTAAGTGTATGTCCTATCTTAAGTGTATGTCCTGTATTAAGAACGTGTCCTATCTTCAGGCTAGGACCTATCGATCTTTACTTTGACTCCAAAATCTCCATGTGTATTTCTTGTATCCAGATTCTTTGCCTCAGTCTGTCTGTTTTACGAAGCATGAGACAGACATATGTTGGTGGTTATCTGCTGTCTGGCTGTGATATTCTCAATTACGTGTGACGTTTTCTAGTCTGGTGGGAGGAAAGATTTTACGTGTGAAATTTTCTAGTCTGGTGGGAGGAAAGATTTTACGTGTGACCTTTTTTAGTCTGGTGGGAGGAAAGATTTTACGTGTGACCTTTTCTAGTCTGGTGGGAGGAAAGATTTTACGTGTGACCTTTTCTAGTCTGGTGGGAGGAAAGATTTTACGTGTGACCTTTTCTAGTCTGGTGGGAGGAAAGATTTTACGTGTGACCTTTTCTAGTCTGGTGGGAGGAAAGATTTTACGTGTGACCTTTTCTAGTCTGGTGGGAGGAAAGATTTTACGTGTGACCTTTTCTAGTCTGGTGGGAGGAAAGATTTTACGTGTGACCTTTTCTAGTCTGGTGGGAGGAAAGATTTTACGTGTGACCTTTTCTAGTCTGGTGGGAGGAAAGATTTTACGTGTGACCTTTTCTAGTCTGGTGGGAGGAAAGATTTTACGTGTGACCTTTTCTAGTCTGGTGGGAGGAAAGATTTTACGTGTGACCTTTTCTAGTCTGGTGGGAGGAAAGATTTTACGTGTGACCTTTTCTAGTCTGGTGGGAGGAAAGATTTTACGTGTGACCTTTTCTAGTCTGGTGGGAGGAAAGATTTTACGTGTGACCTTTTCTAGTCTGGTGGGAGGAAAGATTTACGTGTGACCTTTTCTAGACGAGGGTCACGAAGGATTTGACGTTTATGTTGAACAACCAAATCCTATTTTCTTAAAAGAATGTGGGAGTCTTGTTTTGGGGAGAAAATGATTTGTCGGTTTCAATGTTTGTTCTTTGAGCAAATTTATGCCTTCTTCCTCTTCTGTCTTGTTGTTCTACTGCGTCTGTCTTGTTGTTCTACTGTTCCTGTCTTGTTCTACTGCGTCTGTCTTGTTGTTCTACTGCGTCTGTCTTGTTGTTCTACTGTTCCTGTCTTGTTGTTCTACTGTTCCTGTCTTGTTGTTCTACTGTTCCTGTCTTGTTCTACTTGGTCTGTCTTGTTGTTCTACTGTTCCTGTCTTGTTGTTCTACTGTTCCTGTCTTGTTCTACTTGGTCTGTCTTGTTGTTCTACTGCGTCTGTCTTGTTGTTCTACTGTTCCTGTCTTGTTGTTCTACTGTTCCTGTCTTGTTGTTCTACTGTTCCTGTCTTGTTGTTCTACTTGGTCTGTCTTGTTGTTCTACTGCGTCTGTCTTGTTGTTCTACTGTTCCTGTCTTGTTCTACTTGGTCTGTCTTGTTGTTCTACTGTTCCTGTCTTGTTGTTCTACTGTTCCTGTCTTGTTGTTCTACTTGGTCTGTCTTGTTGTTCTACTGCGTCTGTCTTGTTGTTCTACTGTTCCTGTCTTGTTCTACTTGGTCTGTCTTGTTGTTCTACTGTTCCTGTCTTGTTGTTCTACTGTTCCTGTCTTGTTGTTCTACTGTTCCTGTCTTGTTGTTCTACTGTTCCTGTCTTGTTGTTCTACTTGGTCTGTCTTGTTGTTCTACTGTTCCTGTCTTGTTGTTCTACTTGGTCTGTCTTGTTGTTCTACTGCGTCTGTCTTGTTGTTCTACTGTTCCTGTCTTGTTGTTCTACTTGGTCTGTCTTGTTGTTCTACTGTTCCTGTCTTGTTGTTCTACTGTTCCTGTCTTGTTGTTCTACTGTTCCTGTCTTGTTGTTCTACTGTTCCTGTCTTGTTGTTCTACTGTTCCTGTCTTGTTGTTCTACTGTTCCTGTCTTGTTGTTCTACTGTTCCTGTCTTGTTGTTCTACTTGGTCTGTCTTGTTGTTCTACTGTTCCTGTCTTGTTGTTCTACTTGGTCTGTCTTGTTGTTCTACTGTTCCTGTCTTGTTGTTCTACTTGGTCTGTCTTGTTGTTCTACTGTTCCTGTCTTGTTGTTCTACTGTTCCTGTCTTGTTGTTCTACTGTTCCTGTCTTGTTGTTCTACTGTTCCTGTCTTGTTGTTCTACTGTTCCTGTCTTGTTGTTCTACTGTTCCTGTCTTGTTGTTCTACTGTTCCTGTCTTGTTGTTCTACTTGGTCTGTCTTGTTGTTCTACTGTTCCTGTCTTGTTGTTCTACTTGGTCTGTCTTGTTGTTCTACTGTTCCTGTCTTGTTGTTCTACTGTTCCTGTCTTGTTCTACTTGGTCTGTCTTGTTGTTCTACTTGGTCTGTCTTGTTGTTCTACTGCGTCTGTCTTGCGGCGTCTCGGAGAAGGGGTTAGGCTTGTGGTTTCAGCTAGCTGAGAGGCTGAAAGTCTGGTGTGTTTCTTTGATTGCTCTCTATCCATCGACGCCGGGGTCGACCTCGTGCATGTGGCGCTGAAGTCTCCCATGTTGTTTGACCTCGCCGAATCTTATCATACTACATACAATCTGGATTGGCCTGATCAGAAACTTAGAATCAGGATAAATCTATGTTGACAGCTCCCATAGAATCAGGATAAATCTATGTTGACAGCTCCCATAGAATCAGGATAAATCTACGTTGACCAGCTCATAAACTTAGAATCAGGATAAATCTATGTTGACAGCTCCCATAGAATCAGGATAAATCTATGTTGACCAGCTCATAAACTTAGAATCAGGATAAATCTATATTGACAGCTCCCATAGAATCAGGATAAATCTATATTGACAGCTCCCATAGAATCAGGATAAATCTATGTTGACAGCTCCCATAGAATCAGGATAAATCTATGTTGACAGCTCCCATAGAATCAGGATAGATCTATGTTGACAGCTCCCATAGAATCAGGATAAATCTATGTTGACCAGCTCACATAGAATCAGGATAAATCTACGTTGACCAGCTCATAAACTTAGAATCAGGATAAATCTATGTTGACAGCTCCCATAGAATCAGGATAAATCTATGTTGACAGCTCCCATAGAATCAGGATAAATCTATGTTGACAGCTCCCATAGAATCAGGATAAATCTATGTTGACCAGCTCATAAACTTAGAATCAGGATAAATCTATATTGACAGCTCCCATAGAATCAGGATAAATCTATGTTGACCAGCTCATAAACTTAGAATCAGGATAAATCTATATTGACAGCTCCCATAGAATCAGGATAAATCTATGTTGACCAGCTCATAAACTTAGAATCAGGATAAATCTATGTTGACAGCTCCCATAGAATCAGGATAAATCTATGTTGACCAGCTCATAAACTTAGAATCAGGATAAATCTATATTGACAGCTCCCATAGAATCAGGATAAATCTATGTTGACAGCTCCAATAGAATCAGGATAAATCTATGTTGACAGCTCCCATAGAATCAGGATAAATCTATGTTGACAGCTCCAATAGAATCAGGATAAATCTATGTTGACAGCTCCCATAGAATCAGGATAGATCTATGTTGACAGCTCCCATAGAATCAGGATAGATCTATGTTGACCAGCTCACATAGAATCAGGATAAATCTACGTTGACCAGCTCACATAGAATCAGGATAAATCTACGTTGACCAGCTCACAAATTTATAAGTAGGATATGCATTGTCCACCACCGCAATTGACGAGGACCACTTTGTGAACATCGACTGTTCTCGTGAGTTGGAAAATGGCTTAACAAGCCAGTTCGAGAAATGAATTGTCTGTTGCACTTGGTACAAGGCAATGTGGCGCCTCCTGTCAGAGCAGACAGTGGTGGAACGAACGTGAAATTTAAACAAAATTACTTGCGCGTGGAGCCGTGTAGCGCAGTGGTTAGCGCGCTGGCTTCGCACCTGAGTGGTTCTGGGTTCATTCCCCAGTTGAGAAGGTAATGTTTTTTCAGACCGCAACGGCGCCCGGGTCGACCCAACCTTAAATGGGTACCGGTTCAGTCCGGGAAGTAAAAGCGGCGAGGGAGAGGAGATGGCTACCGCCCTCATATAGCCGAACCTTTGAAATGTGAGATCGCTAACACCTCACGCCCCTAAGGCAGTAATGCTATGGGTTACTTTACTTTACTTACTTGCGCGTGAATCCGATAATACTGAAGGGGTTTAATTGCGCAAGTCAGCCTCACTCTGTCGTTCCCGACTACCTTGATTCAGTGGCAAGACATGGTCAAGAACACTTAGGACAGAAGAGGATGCAGATTTATATTGGGACTTTCTCACGAAGCCTTTCCAGCGATCAGGTTTCCCACAAAGCAGAAACGGGACCGGCGAGGTCAGTAGCTTATACTCAATTGTATCACACATAGAAACAGGCCTGAAACAGTTGGCAAGCCTGAAACAGATGGCAAGCCTGAAACAGATGGCAAGCCTGAAACAGATGGCAGGCCTGAAACAGATGGCAAGCCTGAAACAGATGGCAGGCCTGAAACAGATGACAGGCCTGAAACAGATGGCAGGCCTGAAACAGATGGCAGGCCTGAAACAGATGGCAGGCCTGAAACAGATGGCAGGCCTGAAACAGATGGCAGGCCTGAAACAGATGGCAGGCCTGAAACAGATGGCAGGCCTGAAACAGTTCTCGTGATGGACAAACAACAAGGTAGATGTCTATTGTTTCCAATGTTGCTGCCTTTAGTATTACTGTGTTGGTTTCTCTTCTCATTGTACTTTCCAAAAGGAGGCTGCTTGTTTTACGTGGTTTTAACTCCTTTCTCGTGTAATTGATTGGGCATGTTGGTGTTACTTCCCGTATATGTGGGCGATGATTTTGTTCTGTTACTGTTGTTGCTACTCGTAACGGGAACTTGTTTTAATGTATGACTTGGTTTTCAATGTTTTACTAGCGTGGTCATGTCTCGTTCTTCGTCATTGTTCTATAGCCTCAAGTGCGGCATTTTTTACTTTTGGTCCAAAGGTTTTTTATTCAAATGGAAAGTTGGTTCATAGAACGACTTGATTGCACCTGTGTGCGCCAGATGTGCTCGCCAAACAACAACCCCCCCCCCCCCCTGTAAAACCTATCGTTTTCTGGCAGCTAACATTATAAGTACGGGGTGGGGGGAGGGGGGGGGGTGGAATAGGCGAAGTTGCAGCAACGTGAATGTGCAGACACAGCACGCGACTCACAGCTAACTGCTTGCACCAGGGTCAAGCGACGGCCCTGGAAACAGGCTCCACTTGTTTAGTCTGGCTAAGAGAATATGAGAGGGAGGGAGGAGGGGAGAGAGGAGGAGGGGGGGGCAGAAGTGTGTAATGGATAGTACATCACGGTGAGAGGCAGCCACATCCTTGATGGCCAGGATCCTATTTGGTTCCCCCGCTTCTGTCTAGCTCACGTATGGCTCCTAGAGTCTGCCTGAGTACGATAGCGCCACCCCCCCCCCCCCCCACGCAACGGCTTTGGCTGGCCGGCTAAACTACGTGAGTGAAAGGACAAGAAGGGGAGTCCATCCCTGGCTAGTACACACAGCTGCTGGTGGAAGGGGCGGACGATCGACCTGGTCGACAACGTCAGTGGTAGCTGGAAACGCCTGGTATCCGGCTAAGGGCGCACCAGAGACCAAAGTTGTAAACAGCCGGAATAACTTTCAGAAAGCAATGGCATATTATTGGACATAAAATGCCAAAACAACCCACGACATTCGATAGAGAAAACATGTAAACAAAACAAAGATAATGACCACCGACAAAACACAATGTCAGCATAAATTGATAGTGGGTGGTGAGGAAATAGATCAGGTCACACATTTTGGATATCTAGGCTCCGGAATGGACAAAAATGGCGACTGCTAGAAAGAAATCAGAAGAAGACTAGCTATGGCAATGCAGAGACTGAACAGCCTGAAGAAATTATGGCAGAGCACCAACAAAACGATAAAAGTAAAAGTCTTGAGAGCCCGTGTTTTTCCTGTGGCAGCTTTTGGCTGCGAATCATGGACGATTAACAAAACTTCCAGACAAAGAATTGAATCCTTCAGTCAAAATGTTACAGAAAGATCCTCAAAATAGCCTGGACAGAGAAAAAGACAAATGTAGACATTCGGTAAGAGTTGAGCATAGAGGAGAACTGGTTTATCAATTCCATTTTGGTCAGAAAACAGTGATGGATGGTTTGGTGTCAGGCAAAAGAGGACGGGGTAGACCAAGAAGACGATGGCACCAAAATATCCAGGAATGCCTGGTTATGACTGTGACGGAGGCTGGAGTTTTGGCAAGGGAAAGAGTTTCTTTCAGACAGACTGTGATGGGAGCGACGTTCTATAAAGGACATGCTACATCCCTGGGTATGACTGTGGCGGAGGCTGGAGTTTTAGCAAGGGAAAGAGTTTCTTTCAGACAGACTGTGATGGGAGCGACGTTCTATTAAGGGCATGCTACATGATAGAAGAGATTATGGATTGAAATGGGAAGGCAAGCCTTGGTACACAAAAGAACCAGCTCAAATGGAGTGTTTTGGACCGAAGGGCGAGATATCGGTCAACTACGACACAATGTTCTTCTCATGACCAACAGACGGTATAAGGGAAATAACTAAAGAAATACTCCTCATGAATTAGTATATAACTTGATTACGTCCCTTTGAATGTTGAAAAGTTCAAGATGGCGTACGTATGATCATATGATTGCTTCAGTGGCGTAGCTGCAGCATGGGTGGACATTCTGTTTTAAGAGGTCCCCAACGGTAGACCCCGGTTATGTTATGTGATGCACAATTGACATCACTGCGCTCTGGGTGGATTTACAGGTTTTTTCCAGCAAATAGTGAAAGGCATGGCTTCTAGTTTGCGCTCCGGAAACAGACTGTCACAGCAGTCTGGGCAACGAGACTGTAATCCCCGTAGTGGTGAACTTACTGAAGAGTATTACACTGCACTACTGCTATTCCTTCGTCTCAAGTATGCCTCTGCATGAAAGAAGAGCCACTGCAACCCACTAACATCATCAGAGTTCATTCAAATCAGAATACAGAGTTCTCATTGAGGGTTTCTAAAGCAGCAAATATGTGTCTATGATAAGAGTGCCAGCCCCATGCATGCACAACCCTCTTTAGTGAACTTATACAATTTGCACTGAGGTAAATTGGTCCCTATTATTCATTCTACATTCAGTCACTGGATACCACTTGCCAAACACAACTTCGAAGTCACTAATTAGACTCCGTACTGGCGTATCACGATGCATAAAGAACTTAAAAGATATGGAGATACAGGGATGATGAGACATGCGCTGTGGAGCAACACAAGACCCAGACCACTTGATGGTCTGCCCAAACTTTCTGGAAACATGCAATATGGATGACCTGTTGAGGGGGAATGACAAAGCAATCCACGTGGATGAACATTGGGAAAAGTGATATCTGACTTGATGTCCAGGACAGGGGAAATAAGAGGCTCAAGTAATTGTCACCTGGATATTCTACTCCATGTACGCCATATATACTGTCCTCAAGAAAGGTGAATGAACTCTAAGCCAGAATGTCAGCTTTTTCACTTATAGGGAACGTGGTGGTTAATGATACTCGAAAGAGCCCTTATAAAATATTGGTTGCCCTAATGACACTAGTTTTTTTCCAGAAAGCTTGAGGGGAATTCAGGAAAAAAATAAATTGAGGTACCACTAATAAATGATCTTAACAACGAAGATACATCTTCTTCTTCGTCTTTGACATGCACCCTGGTAAGGACATTTGTGACACTGTATTGTAGTTTACAGCGAGGCAGCGATATCTGAGTCCTTCGGCCCAACACATCTAATTTCAGTATGCCCTTTTTGGGACCCGGTTTGCTTCCCTTTTAGAACTTAGAAATTTTTAGCCAGGCTGCATGGTTGTAGTCTGTTTCCAGGGCCACCACTTGGAGATGGAACAGGGTCTTGGTAGATTATGATGGGGCATTTAGCCGCCGCCTTCTTCTTCTGCGTTCATTCTCAATCTCCTGCTACCAAGCCCTGAACAGGGCTTTGCAAGTAGCAGAATGTAGTCCAGAGAAAGGATTTCCGTTGTGTTGCTAGTATACAGTTTGACTGCGATATTTGCACCTTTCAGTCCGACACATCCGTCTTCGGCAGGTCAATAAGCCTGATGTAAGCAGCAAGCTATGAGTCGCTGATTGCTGTCAGCTCATTCTCCGTCCTGCATCTCGACCCCATTCAAGTATTAACTCTAAATGCTCCTATCGCCATTTTGGCTTGGTTTTGTTTGGCTTGGTTTTGTTTGGCTTGGTTTTGTTTGGCTTGGTTTTGTTTGGCTTGGTTTGGCTTGGCTTCATTCTCAATCTCCCACTACCAAACCCTAAAAGGGCTTAAGTAGCAGAATGTGGTCCAGAGAACGAAATGCGTTGTGTCGTAGTTTACAGCTTGACTGCGATATTTGCAACTTTTGGTCCAACACATTCGACTTCAACAAGCATTTTTTGAGTACCGTGTTAGCATTCCCTCTTCGGTCCTTTCTCCTTAGCCAGTCTGCCCTGCTGCAGCCTGTTATCCAGGATCACCGCGTGGAGGTGTAGAAGGGTCTTGGCAGCTCTGGTTTGCTGGCCCTGATGCTAGCAGTCAGTTATGGGTCGATGACTGCTGCAGCTCATGCGCTCCTATCGGCATGTGATAACCAATGCTAGCAAATTTGATACTGAAATAAAGAGGTGGATAGGTATGGCAGAGGATACATTCAGCAGAATGAAGAAAATTTTCATATCTGGAGAGTTAGGCTACAACTTAAAGATAAGAGTGATCAAGTGTTGTATATACTCAACACTACTGTATGGTGGGGAAACGTGTACAATGAACAAGCAGTTGGAAGATAGAACATCTCTTGAGAACGGTCACATTTCATGGAAACAAGGTCTAACAAACATAGAAGTCTGGAACAAACTAGGGACGAAATGAGAACTGTTGAAGGACATAAAGAGATGACAAATCAGATTTTTGGCCACATTAAAAGACATGACACTTTTATAAAACACCAAGCTAGAGGGAGAGGCTGGAGGCAGTCGAGCACGACGTAGGCAGCACTACGAGTGGGAAGCTAACATCAGTTTTCTTCTCTTTCCCTGAGGAAACACCCCCCCCCCCCCCCCACTCTGATAAACATCCACTTTTAAAGAATCTGAATCATCCTCTACAAATGTATGTTCGGCAGCGCATGAGCTACAGTGGTCAGTGACCCATAGCAGATTGCTAGCGTCAGGGCCAGCGAACCAGAGCTGCCAAGACCCTTCTACACCTCCACGCGGTGATCCTAGATAACAGGCTGCAGCAGGGCAGACTGAATAAGGAGAAGGGATCGAAGAGGGAATGCTAACCCGGTACTCAAAAATGCTTGCTAAAGTTGGATGTGTTGGACCGAAATGTGCAAATATCGCAGTCAAGCTGTAAACTACGACACAACGCATTCCGTTCTCTGGACTACATTCTACTACTTAAGCCCTTTCAGGGTTTGTTAGCCGGAGATTGAGAACGAACAAAGCCAAGCCAAATGTATGTTCATTGCTTATATCTCTACGCCCATACAGTAATGACAAGGTTACATAATGATGACAATAATCGATTACTCTAATTTTATTTGGGATCAAGATGCTGAGTGTGCATGAGCTATAGCGATCAGCAACTCAAAGCCGACTGATAGCGCCAGGACAAGCGACCCAGAGTTGCCAGGACCCTTCTCTACCTCCATGTAGTAATCCTGGATAACAGGCTGCAACAGGGCAGACTCCCTGCCGAAGACGGATGTGTCGGACCGAAAGGTGCAAATATCGCAGTCAAGCTGTAAACTAGCGACACAACGCATTCCTTTCTCCAGACTACATTCTGCTACTTACAAAGCGCTGTTCAGGGCTTGGTAGTGAAAGATTGAGAATGAATGCAGAAGAAGAAGAAGAGCAGACTGGATAAGGAAAAGCGATGGAAGTGAGAAGGCTAACACAGTACCCAAAAATACTATGGTGAAGTCGGATATGTCAGACCGAAAGATGCAAATGTCACAGTCATGCTGTTTACTACAATACAACGCATTGCGTTCTGTGGACTGCATCCTGCTACTTGCAAAACCTTTTTCATGGCTTGGTAGCAGGAGTTTGAGAATGAACGATGGAGAAGAACTCTTAATTTTCAATTTCTAAATTTTTGTTTGTCTCATGTTCCCAGAACCTTATATAAGCAGAAACGGTCAGGAGATATACAAAGAAATCCGAGAAACTTTTTTTGTGAATAGGGACATATACAAAAACAATTGTTTGATTGAATGAAAACAGATTTTGCTTGTGCAAAAAAAAATACATGCTAATTTAACTGCAAATATTTGTTGTTTTGTCATTCAAATAATAATTTTTTCAAGTTTCGGCAATCCTTCCTATTTTAACTCCATTGTGAAACAGCATTTGCTACTACAACTGGCTCAGTTCAAAGGATGCGTTTCTCTGTATTCACTATCAATCACCTTCTCACTCCCATGTGGAGCACGTCACCACTGTAACTGGTTCATTTTCCTGAAGTCTGTAACCCAACTTTGTGCAGTGGCTGATTGTTGTTTACGTGATGAGGTTGCCAGCCCCAAGGACAAGAATCTTTAAGGGTCGTCTTTTACAAATGCATGGAAGGTGACAGTGGTTATGTTGACATCCCAGCTAGCACTCTGCAGTTTAAGTGCCTTCCTCTGCTATATTTTCTATAAACAGGATGCAATAAAATCAAGCAATATGATGTGATGTGTATGCTTAGAAGATAAAAATGTTGTGACATTTTTGATGTTAACAGTTGAGGAAAATATATTCACTAACTTGTCACTTCCTCATGGGCTATACATCCACACTTGGTCTGGACAGGATTTATGCTTCAGTGGATTTCAGTTGATGATAATTAACGGTGAATATGTTTTACATTTTCATCCAACTCTATTTCCAGCTGTATATTGCTTCTTGACACTGGAGCGGTCTATGAAGCAAACAGAATAGTTCCACTGACTCATGCATGTCAAGTTGTCCACCGGGGACTTTGTGTACGACAAAGTCAAGAATAGCACCACTGCCCCACAGAGAGCATGTCGTAAGCGGTGACTAACTGTGTGACATGGCATAACACCAGACATGGTTAGGTGGTTTGTTAATAGCAATATAGGTGACACCTAACAGGCTATGGGTCTACTTTGCTGTATTGTTTTTATATATTAATATGGACTCGCATATTGGTTAACCACCTTCCAAGAAATTCGTTGTATAGTACTAATAGTATAAGTAGTTAATGTTATTATTCATCCTCTGAAGTCTTCTCCGATATAAAGAACTTTAGTTAATGAAAAAGGTGTCCATGAGGTGGGCAATCTCATGATGTAGACATCATCGTTATAAAACCTAACTGAAACTGTAAATTACTAAAATCAGAAGAGAACCAAGACGTAGTTGTAGTGAACAAAAGTCACAGACTCGAACGCCATAACATGTTGGAGGATCTCAGATTGTGTGAGGCAGTTACTTGTCTCAATGTCAATATCTGTTTCATATGAGGTTATTCCGATTCTCTTGCTTCACTTCACGATATACACAATTTGCTGAATTCAGATAATGAAGAATCCCACACTAAAACAGAACAAATATTCACAAGAAATCCAAACTGTTTGTCAAAAGTTGTTTGTATTGAGAAAAGGAGTCTCTCGTTGGTACAACGTTTCTAAACTTCCTGAAACTTCGTGCGGAGAACATTTCGCAGTTATAAGGAATGTTTCGCATTTCTATACTGGTAGCAGACTCGCCAGTATGTCTATACAGTTAGCAGATTCGCCAGCATGTCTATAAAGTTAGCAGATTCGCCAGCATGTCTATACAGTTAGCAGATTCGCCAGCATGACTATAAAGTTAGCAGATTCGCCAGCATGTCTATAAAGTTAGCAGATTCGCCAGCATGTCTATGCAGTTAGCAGATTCGCCAGCATGTCTATGCAGTTAGCAGATTCGCCAGCATGTCTATACAGTTAGCAGATTCGCCAGCATGACTATAAAGTTAGCAGATTCGCCAGCATGTCTATACAGTTAGCAGATTTGCCAGCACGTCTATACAGTTAGCAGACTCGCCAGCATGTGGCCCGAGAACAGGATTCTGACAACCAGCTGAAAATAGTTGGCCCTCAAATAGAGTTGGCTTGCCATCGCTGAGGGCAAGATTAGTATTACACTCTCTAAGCCGTGTTAACACTCCCAGTCCAATATAAACCCGTTACACTGCAAGCATATACTATTAATGTAATACTTGTCTTGTGTTATCCACGTGTGCCGTGAGGTGACATGGGGAGCCGTAATTTTCTGTCCAGGATCAGACGTGTCGCTGATGTGGTACTCATCCCATGACGATTTAGAATATCTGCAACATTTCCTATCCATCTAGCTCTCGGTCTGCCACGGTTGCGAAAACCCAAAAGTCATGCGTTATAGGCGCACAGGGGTAGTTGGTCAGGATGTATTCTCATTAGGTGGCTGAACCAATTGATTCTCGCTTCATCAATAAATTCAGAGCAGGGTCCTGCTTCAACTCATCAATATATTCAGAGCAGGGCCCTGCTTCAACTCATCAATATATTCAGAGCAGGGTCCTGCTTCAACTCATCAATATATTCAGAGCAGGGCCCTGCTTCAACTCATCAATATATTCAGAGCAGGGTCCTGCTTCAACTCATCAATATATTCAGAGCAGGGTCCTGCTTCAACTCATCAATATATTCAGAGCAGGGTCCTGCTTCAACTATTCTTCTCATATCTTCATTGCGCATTCTGTCTCTCCTAGTTACGTTGATTGTTTTCCGGAGGCATCTCATCTCCAATGTCGTGATCTTTCTCTCTAGAGTTTTTGTCAAAGTCCATGTTAGACACTGGTAAAAGAGAGTTGGCATGACTAACCTATTGATCAGCCTTCTTTTCGTGGACATATTTATTTTAGGGTGTTTCAATAATAATGACTCTGGTATACAATTGCATTTATTTGTTAACACCTGGTCTTAATCTCTCTGTCCAGACATCCATCCTGTGTGAAAACACTGGCCAAGTACTTGAACTGCTGCACTTGTTTAACCTTGGTCCCGCTTTACCATAATGTTCATGTTTTCAGGCGATCTGCTGATCTGTATAGTTTCTGTTTTGGATGTGTTAATTCCCATACTGTATCTTTCACATACAGAGTTGAGAGCAGTCAGATGTTGCTGCAGAACGCCTGCACTCTCGTCAAGTAGACATTTAATGCTAGTGCACGTAAATTTATTTTAAATCGTCTGGTTGAAACTTGTGCAAATTTCTTAAAAACAGTATTGCAACGTACATTACAATCTCTCTCAATCGACAATCATGCTAGGTTACCCAGTCTTTCTGGTCTCGTTGTATATTTCAAGTGAGTTTTGATGAATGTAAGTTTTGAGAAACTCTTTTCACAGCCAGTTGAAACAGTAAGAGTTTAAAAGATTCTGAACTTTCCAACAAAGTTCGTCAAGCTTTCTTAACTTAACTTAACGTCTTTATACTGGTTTAGAAGAATCTGCAGAGTCTGTATACAACCAGTTCCATTTCGCCCAAGCGTAGCTGGAAGCTGCTATCTGCTGGAGCCATACTGCACGGAGATGGCATCGTCTGCGACTCCAGCTGGTCGGGGGGAGACTTTTGACGCCGAGGAATGACGTGTGGGCCGGGGTTGCGGGCCAGGGTTTCTTGACTCAGTTGTACGACATGACCGAACAAAGAAACTCGGCGGCGGTCCAGTGCTTCTGAAATTGGGAGGAGGCATGTCTAAGCAGAGACCTCCACGTTGCGGATGCAGTCATGCCATCGGATGTCCAGGATACGCCGCTGGTTGCGCACGTGGAAGGCTTCCAGGTTTGACATGTCATGTTTAATTAGTTTCCAGGTTTCGGAGCCGTACAGCAGGAATTGGACCTCTACACCTCACGGTACTAGAGGAGCGACTAAGTAAGTACAGCAGGACTGGGACCTCTACACCTCACGGTACAAGAGGAGTGACTAAGTAAGTACATCAGGACTGGGACCTCTACACCTCACGGTACAAGAGGAGCGACTAAGTAAGTACAGCAGGACTAGGACCACACAGGAATGGTAGATGCGGATTTTTGTTTCAATGGAGATCTTGCCGCTACTTCACACACGTCGGAGGTCGTACATGGCAGGCGCAGCTAGTCTGATCCGTCTTGACATATCGGGACAGCTGCGTCGATCGTATGAAATCATACTGCAGAGATAGATGATTTTTTGACTGCCCTCCACAGTGTGTCCTTGGGTTTCATTGCTCTGGGGTGCTGTGTCGGAAATGAGGTTCTGAACTTTGATCTCGGCCCAGAATATATACAAGCTTAGAAAGGGCGTTTCGCTGTCTAGGGTTTCCAGATAGCGCTGGTGTCCAGAGCTGTATGTGCCAAAACAAACATTTTCGGGCGTCAACGATATCAGTCGAGATTGGTCAATAGCAACATCTTCTTGGTGCGTGCTGAGGCGGTCAAGAAGCCAGTCGACTGCCCGTAAGATTAGGTGGGGGCAGGAACACATCCATGTCTGACACCCGAAATCGTCAGGAATCTGTACACCCCAAACAAAATCTAAAGTTGTCCAGTTAACAAACCGCTCACCATGATTGACTTTCTTATACAAGACAACGTGGAGACTAGGGGGATTTACTTCAGTCACAACTGCATCATTCTGTGTACTTAGCACATGTGTGCTGAATTTGTTCATTGATAAAATCATCTTTTCCAGTATCGAACAATGTCTAAATGTATTCATTGATAAAATCAATTTTTCCAGTATTGAGCAATGTCTAAATGTGTTCATTGATAAAATCATCTTTTCCAGTATTGAGCAATGTCTAAATTTGCGAGAAAGCTAATCGCTGATGAAATGTTTTCATCTGTATTGTACGTTTTGTAATTTTTTCTGATCAATTGCTTCTAATTGTATTTTGCGAGGCCCATGTTGAAATACTGTGAAGAACGATTGAACATTTCTAGATTCTATGTCTGAGCGCGATGGCGCGCTATGTTGTATTTATTATTACTGCTTTCTTATTGTTTCTTTTCAAACTTTGTGTCTCTAAGAATTTGGCGCCCGTGACCACCGCCCCTGAGAGACCCCCCCCCACCCCCCCCCCCCCCCCCACTCCCACACTACACCTCTGCATTACAGTATTGTTGAAATGAGGTTGAGACACTGGCGAGATTCGGCGAGACTTGATTACGTGTGTCTGGAGTCCCAGCACGTGCGGGTTGTGGTTATTTGTTAGCTGTCTTAAATTTGTATTGGAGCAAAATTGCTGATCATGTTGTACACTTCTCGGCGACGATTATGACCGACTGTATATAAGACAGCGTTCTCTTAATGGAAAACATGTATACAAACAAATGCTGGCTTTTGTCAAAGAACATGTTTCACTTCCATAGCTTAACTCTGGTAAGACCACTGAATCTTATAGGTCTGATCGTAGTCTGGTGTCTTTCGTAGTGTTTGTTGCCGTCTTTATCGAGTGGAAGGCAGTCCAGCCCTCTCTTTGGCGCCTGACCATCTCGAGCGTAAGGTTGAAGAAACGGCCGAGGTAGATGTATTCGCTGACATCCACTAGTGACGTTTCGTTTGGAGCACGGGACTGGCCCATTTTGCCTCCTTTGTTACTACCGCAAAGCAGTTGTGCGTAGTTTCCGTTTTTCTTATGTTTATGATGAGGTCTTCTTTCATATCCTACGATTCCAGCGATGTTTGCATCTGTGTCGCTTCGGTGAGTGTCTCTGTGATGAGTGTGATATCGTCGCCAAAACTTAGTTGGTTGAGTAACCGCCCATCAATGTTGTACTAACTACAGTCGCAATGTCTCAATGGCGACCTCAGGCAAGCAGAGAAAAGGTTGCGCAAAAGGGGGTCACTAAGTCGAACACCTTTTTCCGGGGCGATAGTTATCGGTCCTGTGATTGGAGGAAATATGGTGTCGCTTCCTGGCAGAGCTGCACCGTGCATTCGCTCGCCCCCTCTGCGCTGCCTATGTAGACTTAAAAGCCGCATTTGACTGTGTGGACAGATCCGCTATGGGGAAAGCAATGCAGGGCATTGGCACTCCTGTCCCGCTACTAAATTTGATAAAGGAGTTGCACACAGACATCGGCGCCAGAATACGCCTCGGAGGCACACTCTCGGAAAGGTTCTCTACAACCACTGATGTCAGACGATACATTTGGAGTCTCACCCTGGGGGCAACTCTTCCCCTTCTCTCTTCTCTTACCTCACTCTGTTTCATTTCACTCTGTCCCACAGTCACACCCTTGCACAACTTTCACACGCGCCCTCATGGTAAAGCCCTTCCATTGCACTTTGGTTGGGCTAGCTTCTGAGGGCGCACAAACCTAGCATAGGTACATACAGATGCACACATGCATCCAAGCACTGGTTTATGCGTCCTGATATCGCCCAATTGACTACGGTCAGGGGTGGAAAATGGCGCGCCTCCGCCAGTAGAAACTAGTGAGGCAAACATCTAAGCAAAAAAAAAAAAACTGATGTCAGACAGGATTGCGTGCTCGCCCCAATCTCTTCTGCCGGGCCGTCAACTGGCTCCTGCACCGCGCCAGCACCCACCTACATGGAATTACTATAGATCAGACACTCTTCACATACCTTGTTTACACAGATGATATAGTCCTGCTCGGTTCAGACAGTACAACACTGCAGCAGTCCCTTGAGAACCTGGACAGCATCACGCGATATATGGGCCTATCAATATCATGGACAAAGACCACAATACATAATCTTAGCTCTGACAAACGGCCTCAGGACATAGTAGTCAATGGTCACACTGTGGAGGGTGCCAATGATCTCTCCTACCTCGGCAGCACAATTTCACCCGACTGCCGCAGTTATTCTGGAACGTCGCCACCTTTCTCTTTTCGGTCATGTTGTCCGACTGGACAGGGAGGTCCCAGCTCAACAGATTCTTCAAAAGACGATCAACAGTGCTACCGGCCTCCACCCTGCTGGCTGGAAGCGCCGGAGAGGTCGTCCTCGAAACACGTAGCTCCAACAGGTAGCAGCCTTCCCATCTGCCTTAGAGGAGGCCTGGCAGCAGGCAGTTACAACTGGACATGGTAGTCAACATCCAACGCAACGGGCCTCAGCCGCCTAAGCGAACCTTATTATTATTATTATTGACCATGGCAACATTCCAACACGTCTGTATAACCACTTTTAACCTTGTGCTCAACAGGGAGTTGGAAATTGGTTGATTTGTGTCATTTATATTACTTGGTGCAGGCTTCCTTCAAATAGGCCAACTTTAGCAGTCAGACCAGGATCAAGATGCTGAGCAGTGTATGAACTGCTAGCGTCAGGGCCAGAGAACCACAGCAACCAAGACCCTTCTACACCTCCACGCGGTGATCCAGGATAACAGGCTGCAACAGGGCAGACTGGCTAAGGAGAATGGATTGAAGAAGGAAGGCTAACTCGGTAGTTAAAAATGCCTGCGAATGTCGGATGTGTCGGACCAAAATGTGCAACTATCGCAGTCAAGCTGTTCTTTCTTCTTTGCGTTCAGGATCTTTTGGTCATGCTATATCTGCAGGCCAGTCGCCATGATGAAGTCTGTAGTCTTCACCAGGTCGGAGCGGCTGCCCCACAGCTTTTCTCTCAGATCCGCACCCTCTGGCCAGGTCTGGCATCTCATTTCCCTATAGATTAGGCATTCTTATAGAATATGCTCAGGGTTCTGGCATCCTGTTCCACATGGGCACTCATCGGTGTGTGAGATCTTCAGTCGGTAAAGATGTTCTAGTAGTCTGCAGTGTCCAGTTCTCAGGCGAAATAAGGTAGTTTGTTGATTTCTTTTGAACTGGTGAATTGGGTCTGGTGTACTGCTTATGTTTCTGTCATCTCTCCATTGGTGTATATACTGATTTCTGATGTTGTTTTTGATTTCTCTGTTTGGTACTCGATGATTAAATTGTGCTTTTTTGCTGCCATTTTTTGCCAGAGCATCAGCTGTCTCGTTTCCCGTGATTCCGCAATGGGAGGGTAGCCACTGGAGCGCTTTTGTTGAGGATCTCTGGAGTTTTCCTAGTTCTGATCTGATCTCCAATAACAGTGGTTCGTTGTTTGTTTTTTTGTATTGTCTAATATATAGTTCTCTGCTGTCCGTGAATACAGCTATTTTTGTTGGAGTTTGCCTTTCTGTTTGAAGTATTCTCAGTGCTCGCAGGAGGGCCATCGATTCTGCTCTAAGGTTTGTGGACAACTTTCCTGTTGGGAGGGCCTCTTCTGTTATATTTCCACTTTTGTGTCTTATGAATATGCCTCCTTCCCCGTTTCCGCCTGTCCTCTCTGCTGAACCATCTGTGTACACCTGTGTCAATTACTTGGTATTATATTTCTTCTCAATCATTGTTTGTGCTAAAATTTTCAACTCGTGGAAACTGTGTTGGTCTTTTCTTCTGATTCCTGGGATCTCTGTACTTATTTCAATGTTGTTTGTGTTGCAGCTTGGCTCTTCATAGTTAATAAGCATTTCTATTTCTGTAGGTTAGTTGGGAATTAGCTCTCCATATTTTTGGTGTAGGTGGTTTGATATATGAATGAAGCTGGTTCTCTTTAGCCTATTTTTAACTGGGTGTTTTAGTTTGATATGTATGCGATGATCAGGCATGCGTAGCATCTTTTCACTATGTGTCAGAACTCTTTCCTCTCGTCTAGTATTTAGGGGCTTATATCTTTGTATGTTTCCATTTTCTGGATTGGTGAAGTCTTCATTCCTCCTGTTATTATCCTTAAGCCTGAATTTTGAATTTTGGTTAGGCGTTCCGTGTTTGTTTTTGATGCTGTGGTCCAGGCTGTCATGCCGTATTCGAGTACTGGCCTGACTGTGCCAGTGTATACATTTTTGAGGATGTTGCTATTTGCACCCCAGCTTGTTCTGGCCAGCTTCTTCATGGGGGATAGTTTTCTGGTTGCTTTTTGTTCTATCTCCTGAATGTGTTCCCTCCATGTCAGTCTCTGGTCCATTTTAACTCCGAGATACACAGGGGTATTTTCTTGTACAAGCTCTTTGCCATTTAGAATAAGTTTTGTTACTTCCTTGGTGTTGGACAGTGAGAAGCATGTTGTAACTGTCTTTGAGATGTTAATCTGCAATCCTCAATCTGTAACCCATTTTCCAAGTGTCCAGTGCTGTCTGCATTCTATTTTCAGCTGTTGGTAGTTTTTCTGCAACACTCCACAATGCGAAGTCGTCAGCGTGTAGGGCACTGGATACTTTCTTTGGGAGATTTCCCGCTATATCGTTTATGAACCGGATAAAGAGGGTAGGAGAGATGGCGCCTCCCTGTGGTACGCCTTGTTGGATAGTTAGTCTATGGCTCAGAGATCCATCTAATTTGACTCTTGCTGTTCTGTATCGGAGGTAGTCTTGTATCCAGCTGTACATTCTCCCTTCTATTTTGTTGTTTAATAGTTTTAGGAGGAGTCCTTCTCTCCATACCTTGTCAAAAGCTTTTGTCATATCCACAAAGACCGCAAGTACTTTTTCCTTACCTTGGAATGCATTTTCTATTTCTTGGGTTAGGTACACTAGTTGGCCTTCTGTGTTGCGGTTTTTTCCTAAAGGCTGACTGTGAATTGAGTAGGAGATGGTTTTTTTCCCCAGATGTTTTATTAGTCTTGCGTTTACCATTTTTTCCATAACTTTTCCAACACAGCTGAGCAGGCTTATTGGCCTATAGCTTTCCTTGCTTGTCTTGTCCTTTCTTGGTTTTCTGATGGGGATAATGATAGCCTCCCGCCACTGGTCTGGGATCTTACCCGTGCTCCATGATTGGTTGAAGATTTTCAGGAGTTTTCTTCTTGACCCTTGGTCTAGGTTTTTAATCATTCCATTTGGGATGCCATCTTTTCCTGGAGCTTTCTTGTTTTTCAGTTTCTGAATAGCAGTGTTTAACTCTACTATTTTGAATGATGACTTCATGCAGTGATCCGCATTCTGTGTCTTCATGTTATCTTTTATCTCTTTTTTGACTTCTAGTTTGCGTTCTCGTGTCAATGTTGTGTACTTTCGTCTCTAATAAATTCAGCTAGGATGCTTGCTGCCATTTTCCCTGTATGATGTTTCTCATTTTCCTTAATGACCGTCTTCCCGTGGCTCCCTTTGGTTTCCTCATTTAAGGCTCTTGTCAGGTTCCAGAGTTTACTTGTATCCCTGTCCATGTTGAGGCTTTCAGTCTTTTCATCCCAACTTCTTTGGATCTCCTCCTTCTTTTGCTCTATGAATGTGTTTTTAATTTTGCTTTGTTTCCCTATGTTTTCTGGTGAAGGATTTTGTACCATGGTATCTCTTGCCTCACTTAGTTCCTTGTGCATTTTCCCTAGTTTGTTGCTCCAATAGGGTTTATAATTTTTTTCCGTTTTCCACGTAGAATTGATTTCTTTACTGCCTGGATGATAGCCTCCGTCATGATGGTAACATTTTTATTTAAATTGTTGGCATGGGATATATCTTGGCAGAGTTTATTTACATTTTATCTAAAAAGAGTCCAGTTTGCTCTTTTAAAATTCCAACTTGGGTGCATATCTGTTATCTCTGTTTGTACCATGTTACATATTTCTAATGTTATTGGGACATGGTCGCTCCCACCCAGTTGGCTGTTGACTGTTCTTGCTATTAGCCGGTGAAGGTCGTCCGTTGCCATCGCAAGGTCTGGAGTACTCATGTTTTTCCACATTCTAGAGTAATATGTGTGCCTATCGTCTGGCCTATTTATTAGGATGAGTTTGTTTTCTATCATCCAATCTTCTACCCCCTCGTCTCTCTGGTCCATTGTTTCGTAGCCCTAGCTTGGGGAGTGACTGTTAAAATCTCCCACTGAGGTGTCTCGATTCTTCTATTTTGACTTTCTGTATTGCCAGAGCTGTGGCTGGTGGACTATAGCAGTTTGTTATCATTGAGTCTCCACCGGGTAGGAATATCTTTACTGTGCTGTATTCTAATTCATCTGGTCCAGATCTATTTGTTTCTACTGCTGATATAGAATTTTTAACTAGTCAAGCCGGAAACTGTGACACAACGTTTTCCATTCTCTGGACAACATCATGCTACTTGCAAAAGCCTTTTCAGAACTTGGTAGAGGGAGTTTGAGAACGAACGACTAAGAAAAAGAAAGAAAAAGAGGAGGAAGAAGAAGAAAAAGAGGAAGAAGAAGAGAATGAAGAAAAGGAGGAGGAGAAGGAGGAAGAAGAGGAGGAGGAGGAAGAAGAAGACGACGAAGAAGAGGAAGAAGAGGAGGAGGAAGAAGAAAAAGAAGAGGAGAAGGAAGAGGAAGAAGAAGTAGTGATATTATCAGTGTGCCCATGTTCAGCGACAGCAAACAAAGATGGACAGCGTGAATATTCATGTACACCTTTAATCTGACATGCTGAGCAAAGATTTACGGACAGATTTCAAATGTCGTCTAATTTCAAATTCTCACCTGGGACTTAGTCCATTCAACATACATCACAAAGTACAATATCCAGGTGTACAGACCGGACATTAACACCGGGAAAACGTAATCTATGACAATTAACAAAGCAGACTCGAAACTAAGTGTACAGATATAAATAGAAGGTAAATTCTGGACCAGGTCAAGAACGTCTCCTAAATTGGGATCATAATAGGACAAGAGAAATGGAGATCAAGTAGAGATAACATGGATAAACAAATCCGTGTTCACCAACATCAGTCATGAACTGACATCCCCCAACATCAGTCATGAACTGACATCCACCAACATCAGTCATGAACTGACATCCACCAACATCAGTCATGAACTGACATCCACCAACATCAGTCATGAACTGACATCCACCAACATCAGTCATGAACTGACATCCACCAACATCAGTCATGAACTGACATCCACCAACATCAGTCATGAACTGACATCCACCAACATCAGTCATGAACTGACATCCACCAACATCAGTCATGAACTGACATCCACCAACATCAGTCATGAACTGACATCCACCAACATCAGTCATGAACTGACATCCACCAACATCAGTCATGAACTGACATCCACCAACATCAGTCATGAACTGACATCCACCAACATCAGTCATGAACTGACATCCATCAACATCAGTCATGAACTGACATCCACCAACATCAGTCATGAACTGACATCCACCAACATCAGTCATGAACTGACATCCACCAACATCAGTCATGAACTGACATCCACCAACATCAGTCATGAACTGACATCCACCAACATCAGTCATGAACTGACATCCAATGAAGTCGTTCACAAATGAGTGATCAGGTATTATCTATTATGGTTTGTTTTTTTCGAATGGCGTATACCGTGGACGATGAGTGTGAAAGGATTGGAGAAGAGAATCGATGCGTGGATAGAGAGAAGAATGGGGCGCATCTCCTGCAAAGAAAATACAACATACGAGGTGTTCAAAAAGTATCCGACCTTTGGGCTGGATAAATACAATTACTCCCCTGGAGGTTTGAATCACCAATCCCCTTCAGAGTACTCCCTTTTGGGACTCCACACACTACTCTCGGCGGTCCTTTGGATTCCACACACTACTCTCGGCGGTCCTTAGGACTCCACACACTTCTCCCAGCTACCATTGAGACTCCACATACTTCTCCCAGCGATCCTTAGGACTCCACACACTTCTCCCAGTGACCCTTGAGACTCCACACGCTTCTCCCAGCGATCCTGTGGACTCCACACACTTCTCCCAGCGATCCCACCATTGTTGGAGCCAATTGAGAAATGACTCTTTAGGAATGGAGTACAGCTGGGTCGTGGCATTCCATATAATGTTTACTGGTGACTTAAAAAGGGTACTGTTCAACGTCATTTTAGTTTATGGAACATCCAAATATCGCAAGGAGCGAAGTCGCAAGAAATGTTCACCGGTTGCGCAGTTCAGAGCTTCCAGGGAAGCTTCCAAATGTAGTTACTTCTGTTCCATCGTAATCAGCCTCGACAAGAATTTCATGGGCTGTCTCCGTATAGCCAGATGCTCACTCAAAACGGAGTGTACCGAACCAATGTTTACCCCACCTCAGAATGGTTGCACCGAAACAATGTTTACCCCCACCTCAGAATGGAGTGCACCGAACCAATGTTTACCCCCACCTCAGAATGGAGTGCACCGAACCAATGTTTATCCCCACCTCAGAATGGAGAGTACCGGACCAAAGTTTACCCCCCACCTCAGAATGGAGTGTACCGAACCAACTTTTATACCCACCTCAGAATGGAGTGCACCGAACCAATTTTTTACCCCCACCTCAGAATAAAGTGCACCGAACCAATGTTTACCCCCACCTCAGAATGGAGTGCACCGAACCAACTTTTACACCCACCTCAGAATGGAGTCGACCGAACCACTGTTTACCCCCACCTCAGAATGGAGTGCACTGAACCAATGTTTACCCCCACCTCAGAATG
The DNA here is from genome assembly GCA_036924085.1 of Ariolimax columbianus. Classification (NCBI taxonomy): domain Eukaryota; kingdom Metazoa; phylum Mollusca; class Gastropoda; order Stylommatophora; family Arionidae; genus Ariolimax; species Ariolimax columbianus. Next base: position 32,625,213 of record JAVGWX010000024.1, read on the forward strand.
GAGTGCACCGAACCAATGTTTACCCCCACCTCAGAAAGGAGTGCACCGAACCAATGTTTACCCCCACCTCAGAATGGAGTGCACCGAACCAATGTTTACCCTACCTCATCGAATGTTATCGGATGGGGACACAACTGTTCTGTGAGACCAAGGTCTGTACTTGGTTGACGACTTCATCATAGCTTGTTGAGAGCCTACCGGAACGTGTTCCGCTCTCCACCAACATGCGGCCATCTTTGAAGCGATTGTACAACTTCTTACCTTCATGGCGTCGTCCCCAAAATCCTTCTGAACCTTCCTAATGGTATCCACTTGGGTATCACCTAGCTTGTGACAAAATGTGACGCCGCTCCGCTGCGAAATTCTTTCCCACTCTTCGTGGTTAGCGAAAACCCGATGGGTGCTGAGTACATTCAGCTCTGAAAGGCGGACTGCCACCGACTGACGCAATCTGCGACGGGAAATAAATCACGCATGCGCATGATGGTCCTCTATACCTCCTTGCTGAAGGGCAACACCCATGTTTTATTTGTCTCCGCGGAAACAAATTAAAGTCGAATACTTTTTTAACACATCTCGTATAAATAGTATTGGAGGAATTGTCGGAGCAAAGAGAAATAGAGAAGAGAATCAAGTCGGACAGCTAAGACGTTTTGGTCAGATAAAAACCATAAGAACTTGCTGGAAGCAATACTTGATGCGAGAGTGCCAGAAGTAAACAACGTTATAAGAGAGAAGATGACATCAAAGGATGAACTGGAAACAGTCTGGGGGATTGTTCCATCAGGACAAGAGACAGAGGACGCTGGAGATCTATTGCAGCCTACTTACGATGTGGATTTAACACCTGAACTGAACTTGGATGTGGAGAAGACACCTGAACTTAAATTGGATGTGGCGACGACATCTGAACTGAACTTTGATGTGAGGAAGGCACCTGAACTGAAGTTTGATGTGAGGAAGGCACCTGAACTGAACTTTGATCTGAGGAAGGCACCTGAACTGAACTTGGAGGTGAGGAAGGCACCTGAACTGAACTTGGATGTGAGGAAGGCACCTGAACTGAACGGAGGTGAGGAAGGCACCTGAACTGAACTTTGATGTGAGGAAGGCACCTGAACTGAGCTTGGATGTGGATAAGACAACTGAACTTAACTTGGACGTGGAGATGACACTTGAACTGAACTTTTATGTGAGGAAGGCACCTGAACTGAGCTTGGATGTGGAGAAGACACCTGAACTTAACTTGGATGTGGAGATGACACTTGAACTGAACTTTGATGTGAGGAAGGCACCTGAACTGAACTTTGATGTGAGGAAGGCACCTGAACTGAACTTTGATGTGAGGAAGGCAACTGAACAAAACATATACAGTCGCACATATACTAACGAATACAAGTCTCCAGCCTAAAGATCAACACCGTTTGGAACCACATGTTCTAACAAAACAGATCAAAAACATCTACATTTTTACTCATCTTGGACAATAATTTTGTTGAAAATCATATTCTCGCAAGAAGTTATGTTTATTTAACCATTTACATTCCTGCCAAATTCAATAGATTCATGTCTTAATCCTTTACAGTCCTGCATAATTCAATAGATTCCTGTCTTAACTCTTTACATCCCTGCCTAATTCAATAGATTCCTGTCTTAACCCTTTACAGCCCTACCTAATTCAATAGATTCCTGTCTTAACCCTTTACAGCCCTACCTAATTCAATAGATTCCTGTCTTAACCCTTTACAGCCCTACCTAATTCAATAGATTCGTGTCTTAACCCTTTACATCCCTACCTAATTCAATAGATTCATGTCTTAACCCTTTACAGCCCTGCCTAATTCAATAGATTCCTGTCTTAACACTTTACAGTCCCGCCTAATTCGTGTATCCCAAGAAACAAATCTAATAAATTAGACTGAACAGTAAGGGGGTTAATGCAAGTTTCCTTCAAGAAAGCTAACCAAAGATGTGGTCATATGCTTTTACTGGAGAGAAAGGTGACATATGATGAGAAACATAGCTGCACTTTGTGGCTTCAAGACCAAATCTTGATGCCCTCTGAACCCGCCTATGACTGCCAATCACCACTTCCCCCTCCATCACTAATTTTGTAGCAGCTGAGGAGGTAGTCAACAACGAATAACAGAACATCAAACGCGAAAAGAAGAAGCACTTCTACCGACGTCTTGAACAAGATGGCCAACTCGACACTGAACGTCTCAAGAAACTTGTAAAAGTTGACCGGCGTAAACTCTTCCCCCGACATCTGGAACTATTTTCTTGTGAAACCAAATCACCGTGTCAGCTACAAGACTTCTGATCTCTGGTTCGCCTACGCGTTTTGAAGTAAACATACGTCTCTTTTACGAGACATTAAAAGAGACTTTAATTTTTAAATGTAGAAATTCAGCAAAGCCAACTCAAGCAGAGACGTGTAGATGTAATCTTTAGTGTTTGTTTTTCTTTGTTCTGTGAGTAAATTATTCCAAAATTGTATGACAGTGTTATTTAAAATGTAAATATAATATAGAAAGAAGCCTTTTAGACTTGTATATAAAGTTACCGTTTACATGCGTCGGGTGATATTCCAAATGTGTTTTTATGACACACGTTCAGACGATTGACACTATTACAAATTGGGAGTTCTCAATTCCGATCCCATGTTTAAGGTGAAATTGTATTCAGATCGATTATTGATTTATGCTAATGATTTCCTATTGCATGCCTTCACGTGTGAGGTCTCTTGCATATTGACATTACTACTCTTCGGAGAACTGTCCTAAATATTCTTATGTCACAAGTATATCTGGGTTGGGCTTCTTCTAATGCATGTATATATGAATCTCTTTAGTTTGTTCAAAATAATATGTTCCCTCTTTTCAAAATTTCTCTATTTATTCATTTCAAAATATCAGCGTGGTTGTATGGAAGCTGTCTAGCTTGTTACAAATATCCTTAAAGCCGTTTAAAATAATTATAGCCTTTCTCACATCCTTTTGGATGATTCTAAATGTGTCTGTTTAAAATTTATACATATAAAGCTATTCTAAATCCTTATTGACAGTCAAATATCTATGAATGGCTTTTATAAATCTGGGTACGATTATATGAGCCTTCTCTCGTATGTAAAACATATAAACGTGTCTTCAAAATATCTGTGTGGGTATTTTAACCGATTCCGCTGTTTAAAATCTTTGCATAGCTATTCGGAGCTTTTTGTCTTTCCAAAAAATATCGATTTTGCTATTCGAAATCTGTAGGGGTTGTTGAGGAGATATGTGTGGTCGATTAATTGAGTCTTCGCTGTGGGACGATTTGAAACTCCTGCCTTATTAAAAATTATGTATGTCTGCTTTCAATTCCAGAATACCTCGTTGAGTCTTCGCTGTGTGACTATTTGAAACTCCTGCCTTATTAAAAATTATGTATGTCTGCTTTCAATTCCAGAATACCTCGTTGAGTCTTCGCTGTGGGACTATTTGAAACTCCTGCCTTATTAAAAATTATGTATGTCTGCTTTCAATTCCAGAATACCTCGTTGAGTCTTCGCAGACACCACAGAACTGAAACAAATATATAAACATATTAAGGAGATACGACAAATGCATAGACAAATAAAATAAGACATTAAAAGATAAGCCCAACAGAAAGACGATATTCTTCTTCTTCTCTTGCTTCTTCTTCTCTTGCTTCTTCTTCGTGTGTTCGTTCTCAAACTCCACATATTTTGCAGTCATGTCCACTGTATACCGACAAAAGAAGTAGCATTTGGCAACAGCCAGTGTCCTTCCACGAGAAGCTGTGCGGAAGTGTACAGAGCCTTGAGTCGACTGCTGCCTTCGTTAGAGTCATTGGAGTTGAGGTCTGAAGATGAATGAAGAAGAAAAAGAAGAAGAAATCCCCCCCCCCCCCCAAAAAAAAACCTTTTGCCCCATAGTAGTTACACTACTGTCGGGTGGTGAAGTTGTTAGAGACTTTAGTATACTAAGTCAAGGTTTGTCCCATAGTAGTTACACTACTGTCGGGAGGTGAAGTTGTTAGAGACTAGTTTACAGCTTGACTGTGATGTTTGCACCTTTTGGTCCGACACATCCGACTTCAGCAAGCATTTTTTGAGTACCGGGTTAGCTTTCCCTCTTCGATCCCTTCTCCGTAGCCAGTCTGCTCTGTTGCAGCCTGTTATCCAGGATCACCGCGTGGAGGTGTAGAAGGGTCTTGGCAGCTCTGGTTTGCTGGCCCTGACGCTAGCAGTCAGCTATGAGCCGCCAACTACTGCAGCTCGTGCGTTGCTTAGCAACTTGATCCCCAATTGATTCAAGGCCAAAGGCTGATCACGAAAAAAAGTGGCGTTAGAAATAACTGTGACGGTGAATGTCATTGTGCCGCCACACATTGGGCTGGTTATAGAGATCTCTTCATAACATGGCGATAAAAGCAGAACAGGAAAAGCGGAAAGAAGACAAAGAAGTTCTCCTAGACTTGCAAACACCTTGGTATGGAGACTCGTCTCAGTGGGCCAGTGCTCAGTACGCAATTGGGTAAGCAGAACTGGACTTCTTCTTCTTCTTCTTCTTCTTCTTCTTCTTCTTCTTCGTACGCTATCAGACCTTAACTTGAATTTGTTCGAAGAAAGCAGCTGTCATCCTGAGGCTGTCGACACTGCCATAGAGCTTGTCTAGTGTTGCCACTGGTGATGGCCACATCTGCTTTCTCTGGTTCTCGTTTGTCGGACAACTTTGCAGCAAATGTTCAGCGGTCATTTTCCCTGTACCACAGGTGCATTCGTCAGTGCCACCTATCTTCAGTTTATTGAATAGGTGGTACCTCAGTCTGTTGTGGCATGTGCAGATTCTGAAGACCACCACCTGCTCTCTTCTGTTCAACTGGTAACAGGCATCATTTTTTGTGTAGCCAGTATGTTCTGTTTCCCATTTGGTCATGTATCTAGCCCTAATAAACCTTTTGGACTCTTCGTAGATCACACTAGAATCTGGTTGTAGTAACCTTCCACCTTCTTTCGCCAGTCTGTCTGCCTCCTCGTTGCCTAGGATGTTGCAGTGGGATGGAACCAATTGTACCACTACTCTAATGGGTGTGGACTGCTGGCATAGTTGACAGAGTACTGCTCTTAAGTCATTAAGTTATGTATTTTTCTGGCTTTTTAGTGCTGTAACCATGGACAGGGCATCTGTAAACAAGGAACGGAACCTCACCGTGCGAGTACCAACCACATAAATTCTTTCTGGACTTTTGTGTAAACATCATCATCAGGTGTTGTCTCTGCAACGGAGGTTGACGGTACTGAATCTCCAGATGTCTAGCATGAAACTGGCACAAGCAGTCAAACTGGCACAAGCTTTCAAACTGGCACAAGAAGTCAAACTGGCACAAGCAGTCAAACTGGCACAAGCTTTCAAACTGGCACAAGCAGTCAAACTGGCACAAGCAGTCAAACTGGCACATGCAGTCAAACTGGCACAAGCTTTAAAACTGGCACAAGCAGTCAAACTGGCACAAGCAGTCAAACTGGCACAAGCAGTAAAACTGGCACAAGCAGTCAAACTGACACAAGCAGTCAAACTGGCACAAGCAGCCAAACTGGCACAAGCAGTCAAACTGACACAAGCAGTCAAACTGGCACAAACAGTCCAATTGGCACAAACAGTCAAACTGGCACAAACAGTCAAATTGGCACAAGCAGTCAAACTGGCACAAGCAGTCAAACTGGCACAAGCTTTCAAACTGGCACAAGCTTTCAAACTGGCACAAGCAGTCAAACTGGCACAAGCAGTCAAACTGGCACAAGCAGTCAAACTGGCACAAGCAGTCAAACTGGCACAAACAGTCAAACTGGCACAAGCAGTCAAACTGGCACAAGCAGTCAAACTGGCACAAGCAGTCAAACTGCCACAAGCAGTCAAACTGGCACAAGCAGTCAAACTGGCACAAGCAGTGAAACTGCCACAAACAGTGAAACTGGCACAAGCAGTCAAACTGGCACAAACAGTCAAACTGGCACAAGCAGTCAAACTGGCACAAGCTTTCAAACTGGCACAAGCTTTCAAACTGGCACAAGAAGTCAAACTGGCACAAGCAGTCAAACTGGCACAAGCAGTCAAACTGCCACAAGCAGTCAAACTAGTACAAGCAGTCAAACTGCCACAAGCAGTCAAACTAGTACAAGAAGTCAAACTGGCACAAGCAGTCAAACTGGCACAAGCTTTCAAACTGGCACAAGCAGTCAAACTGGCACAAGCAGTCAAACTGGAAACAAGCAGTCAAACTGGCACAAGCAGTCAAACTGTGTCCTTTCCACAACCTGTTGTTGTCCCCCCATCTGTACCTCTGTGGTCCTCCGGCTCTCCTGCACTTCACTCTTCGTTTCAATATAACTTTCACCAGACTGTCGCATGAAATGACCAAAATATGTTTTTTTTCTTATTTTTATTTCCCCCAGAAGTTTCTGTTCCATCTGGAGTTGTTCCAGAACCTAATTATTCTTTCTCCGATCTTTCCAAGAAACTCGTCCACATTTAAAAGGCCACAATAGACTTGTCCATTGTATTTGTCAGAGTCCAGATTCCTGCTCCAAACAATAAAACTGAACGAACATAGTATTCAATGATTCTAATTTTTACGATCGGAGATATCTGCGTTGACAGAAGTGTATCTCTCTAAGATCTGAGATATCTGCGTTGACAGAAGTGTATCTCTCTAAGATCTGAGATATCTGCGTTGACAGAAGTGTATCTCTCTAAGATCTGAGATATCTGCTTTGACAGAAGTGTATCTCTCTAAGATCTGAGATATCTGCGTTGACAGAAGTGTATCTCTCTAAGATCTAAGATATCTGCTTTGACAGAAGTGTTTCTCTCTAAGATCGGAGATATCTGCTTTGACAGAAGTGTATCTCTCTAAGATCTGAGATATCTGCTTTGAGAAAGTGTATCTCTCTAAGATCGGAGATATCTGCTTTGATAGAAGTGTATCTCTCTAAAATCGAAGATATCTGCTTTGACAGAAGTGTATCTCTCTAAGATCGGAGATATCTGCTTTGACAGAAGTGTATCTCTCTAAGATCGGAGATATCTGCTTTGACAGAAGTGTATCTCTCTAAGATCGGAGATATCTGCTTTGACAGAAGTGTATCTCTCTAAGATCGGAGATATCTGCTTTGACAGAAGTGTATCTCTCTAAGATCGGAGAAATCTGCTTTGACAGAAGTGTATCTCTCTAAGATCGGAGATATCTGCTTTGACATAAGTGTCTCTCTCTAAGATCGGAGATATCTGCTTTGACAGAAGTGTATCTCTCTAAGATCGGAGATATCTGCTTTGACAGAAGTGTATCTCTCTAAGATCGGAGATATCTGCTTTGACAGAAGTGTATCTCTCTAAGATAGGAGATATCTGCTTTGACAGAAGTGTATCTCTCATGCTGTTAAATGTATTTCTGTTCTTTGCAATTCTTTTAATGATCTCACTTTTGCATTTGCATCAGCTGAAATGAGTTGGCCAAGATATACATAGCTTAAGATTTGTTCCAGAATGTCTCCATTTATGTGGATGTAGGCTTTTGGACTTTCTATTTGGTGAACGCCGTACGTTTTTTTGGTGAATTTCCAATCCAAAATGCTGACTTTTGCTGGTTATCTTTTTCTTCTTCTTTTTCTTCTTGTTATTCGTCGTCTTATTCTTCTTTGTTCGTTTTTAATCTCCCGCACCAAGCCCTGAACGTTCTCAATCTCCCGCTACCAAGCCCTGAACGTTCTCAATCTCCCGCTACCAAGCCCTGAACATTCACAATCTCCCACTACCAAGCCCTGAACGTTCTCAATCTACCGCTGCCAAGCCCTGAACGTTCTCAATCTCCCGCTGCCAAGCCCTGAACGTTCTCAATCTCCCGCTGCCAAGCCCTGAAAAGGGCTTTGCACGTAGCAGGATGTAGTAAAGATCGGAATGCGTTGTGTTGTAGTTTACAGCTTGACTGTGATATTTGCACCTTTCAGTCCGACACATCTGACTTCAGCAAGCAACTTTTGATTACCGGGTTAGCATTCCCTCTTCGATCCCTTCTCCTTAGCCAGTCTGCCCTGCTGCAGTCTGTTTTCCAGTATCACCGAGTGGAGGTGTAGAAGGGTCTTGGCAGCTGTGATTCGCTGGCCCTGACGCTAGCAGTCAGCTATGGGTCACAGACCACTGCAGCTCGTGCACTGATCAGCGTCTAAATCCCATTGGTTATCTTATCTAATAATTTCAGCATATTTCCTGGATCTTCTGCCATTAAAAACATAGAACCAAAAACAATAAGGCTGAGCAAGAGTGGTGCAGTGCATCGCAACCTGCCCAGACACACGAGCTAACTATGTAGGGATTATAATAGATCATACAGGTAAGGTGAGTGAACAAGTCTAGGTAGCAGGGAAAAAGGTAAATGCAATGTTAGGTATGATAAAAAGAAATATTAAACGTAGGAGCAAGGAAGTGATCGTCAAACTGTATAAAGCTTTAGTTAGAACTAGATTGGAGTACTGTGTACAGGTGTGGAGTCCTTATCATAGAGGGGATATAGACATGCTGGAAAGGATACAAAGAAGAGCGACAAAGCTGATAGTGGGATTCCAGAATTACAGTTATGAGGAACGACTCAGAAAAATTGGCGTATAGAGTCTAGAAGAGAGAAGAATTCGAGGTGACATCTTCTTTACGTCCAGGATCTTTTGGTCATGCTATATATGCATGTCAGTCGCCATGATGAAGTCTGTAGTCTTCACCAGGTCGAAGCGGCTGCCCAACAGCTTTTGCCTGAGCTCCGCACCCTCTGGCTTAGAAAAATCCGTTGTGACTTAATACAGGTTTATAAGATGATCAGAGGAACGGATAAATTAGACTATAACAAGTTTTTTTTTTTAAATACAGCCACCCACACGAACAAGAGGGCATAGCTATAAGTTGACTAAAGAGAGGTCCAGATTAGATATAAGGAAATATTTGTTTAGTCAGAGAGTGGTGAATGCTTGGAATGCATTGCCACGAGAGGTAGTGGAGGCAGGGACAGTTAATGCATTTAATAATACATTGGATGCGCATAGCTTTTAGAGCAGGGTAATGTAAATTAAACTGGTTGTATACAGACTCTGCAGAGTCTTCTAAACCAGTATAAAGGCGTTAAGTTTAGTTAAGTAATACCGGTTTCGGTGTCCGCTGTTCGTGTAATCAACAAGCGTGTCCTATATTTGTTTTCTCCTCGGCCTGTTAGAAGAGGTAAAAGCTAACCTGATGGACTGCTGTTTACCAGATTTTAGCTATGCTCTAGAACTTCTTGACATGCATCGATTGTTTAGAGCCATACTTTGGACCAGCGAGATTATTATCCTTGTCAGATGTCCAGAATAGGTGACGATTGGCGCAAGGTGTACACATTTCGGATATACCCGATTGGGAGGTTTTTGGATCGAAGCTGGCGGGGGACAGAAGGTTTATGTAAAAACGTATAGGTGACCGCAAAGATGGCACCATAACTGGCTGCGAGTCTACATTTCTCTACTTTTTTAGATCATAATGGATGCCGCCAGACCACGGATTTGCCTGGAATTCACACTAGTCGACGACTTACACTTGTGTTCACGGAAACGTGGTGTTGTTTTTCGTCTGGACTTGTTATTTCGTTCTTTTTTTTTTTTTGTGATTTCTTCCATCCGTTTATCCTGGTCTGGACGCCGGCTGAATGGCACTACGCTTATACCTGTGACGTATTTCACGGGCTAGCTCTGCCGGTTCACCTTCACGAATTTGGCGTGTGGGAATTTTAGATGCTACTATGATGAGCTGAATACAGCTGGGGAGAGATGCCAGACTCACTCACACGCTGAGTGTTGTCCATACGACCTCTTGTGGTTATCGAAAAGGCACGACAAACTGCGTTAGATGCCATCCCACCTTTCTACCCTGCGGGTTACATGTTTACGGAAAGGCTTCGGTGGTAACCCTGAGGCAAAATCTGCATCCTATGCTATCTCCAGTCGTCTCGATGAATGTCTTGCCACTGGCAAAAGGTAGCTTAGGCTCTGTGAGCGAGGTTGACAAAAGATAGCTTAGGCTCTGTGAGTGAGGTTGACAAAAGACGCAGTTTCTTCCTCACTTTAATCCAAATCACCGCGCAAGTCACCCATTGCAGCGGACACAGCAAGAGATACGACTGTCCACACGGCTAAACAAAGAGAGTGGTCTTCATCACTTGTGATGGACAACTATTATTATAGGTGACCGCAGCATGAAAAGATATGCCAAACAAGAGCATAAACTCAACACCTTTCACCTATGGGGCCAGAGATCCATCCTTGGCGTCTCGTGGAGATACAGGGTGATTAATGCGAAGGGGCATTCCCGCACCTGTCTACAGGTGTGCACACCCTGCTTTGGCAACAAAGACTTGGATGGCTTGGTCATGTTCGTCGTATGGAAGACAGTCGCATCCCCAAAGATATTATCTTTGGGCAGCTGGTCGACCACAGCTGAGGTTCGAAGACGCGTGTAAGCGGGACTTAAAAGCTATGGATAAGGATCTGACATCTTGGGAAGACATGGATACAGACCGATCCAAATGGAGATGTAACCTGATGAGCCACCTCAGGCTGGGCGAAAAAAAGCTCATGGAACACAGGGAAGTGACGGGAAAACACAGGGAAGTGAAGGGACAACAGAGGGAAGTGAAGGGACAACACAGGGAAGTGACGGGACAACACGGGGAAGTGACGGGACAACAGAGGGAAGTGAAGAGACAACAGAGGGAAGTGAAGAGACAACACAGGGAAGGGAAGAGACAACAGAGGGAAGTGAAGAGACAACACAGGGAAGGGAAGGGACAACAAGGGGAAGTGACGGGACAACAGAGGGAAGTGAAGAGACAACAGAGGGAAGTGAAGAGACAACACAGGGAAGGGAAGAGACAACAGAGGGAAGTGAAGGGACAACACAGGGAAGGGAAGAGACAACAGAGGGAAGTGAAGAGACAACACAGGGAAGGGAAGAGACAACAGAGGGAAGTGAAGGGACAACACAGGGAAGGGAAGAGACAACAGAGGGAAGTGAAGAGACAACAGAGGGAAGTGAAGAGACAACACAGGGAAGGGAAGAGACAACACGGGGAAGTGATGGGACAACAGAGGGAAGTGACGGGACAACACAGGGAAGTGATGAGACAACAGAGGGAAGTGACGGGACAACACTGGGAAGGGAAGGGACAACAGAGGGAAGTGAAGAGACGTCGAAATGAAAAGCACAAATTCAGTAGAGAGTTGCTACTCCAAGGTCGAATCAACCTTTAGTCAGACATGACAGAAAGGAGGTATCAAGCTCCATGTTTCTCCTACATCCTCAGATCAAGGTCCCGGTTTCTCTTACATTATCAGATCAAGGTCCCGGTTTCTATTACATTATCAGATCAAGGTCCCGGTTTCTATTTCATCCTCAGATCAAGGTTCCAGTTTCTCTTACAAAGGACACCGTTGTTTGTAAGGCTGTTTCATCTCCATACAGCTTTTATCTCATATCTGTCTCACGAGGCCAGTATTGTTCTCTCTTTTCCTGCGTGAGCGTGCAGCTTTGCAGGATGTGTTCCACGGTCATGATATGCTCCCCACATGGGCACCTGTCATCTGTCCCAATCCTCATTTTGTTGTAAAGATGACCTTTGAGTCTGTTATGCCCAGTTCTCAGTCTGAAGATGATGACTTGCTCTTCTCTAGTTCAGTTAAAGTAGCTGTCTTCTTTACGGAAGTCGGGGTGTTGATCAGCCCATTTTCCCCTGAAGTTGGCTTTAATTATGGTCTTGGCCTCATTATATGTGATACTCAGGTCTGTTTGTGGCGATGCTCCTCCACTCTTTGCTAGTTTGTCTTTAGCTTCATTGCCTTCAATATTGCAGTGGGATGGGACCTAGATCGCATTCTGACATTCAAACAAGTCTGACATTCAAACAAGTCTGACATTCAAACTAGTCTGACATTCATACAGGTCTGACATTCAAACAAGTCTGACATTCAAACAGGTCAGTCACATTCAAACAAGTTTGTCATATTCAAACAAGTCTGTCACATTCAAACAGGTCAATCACATTCAAACAAGTCTGTCACATTCAAACAAGTCAGTCACATTCAAACACGACTGACATTCAAGCAAGTCTGACATTCAAACAAGTCTGACATTCAAACAAGCCTGGCATTCAAACAAGTCTGTCACATTCAAACAAGTCAGTCACATTCAAACAAGTCAGTCAAATTCAGATAAGTCTATCCCATTCAAACAAGTCTGTCACATTCAAACAAGTCTGACATTCAAACAAGTCAGTCACATTCAAACAAGTCTGACACATTCAAACATGTTAGTCACATTCAAACAAGTCAGTCACATTCAAACAAGTCCGTCACATTCAAACAAGTCTGACATTCAAACAGGTCAGTCACATTCAAACAAGTCTGACATTCAAACAAGTCAGTCACATTCAAACAAGTCAGTCACATTCAAACAAGTCTGACATTCAAACAAGTCTGACATTCAAACAAGTCAGTCACATTCAAACAAGTCAGTTACATTCAAACAAGTCAGTCACATTCAAACAAGTCAGTCACATTTAAACAAGTCAGTCACATTCAAACAAGTCAGTCACAAATCAAAAATGAGAGTGATCAGGTGTTATGCATACTCATCATTATTGTATGTTGTTGTTGTATGTTGTTGTATGCTAATGCCCATAAAGAATAGGTTTACTCATTTTTGCGCACGGGAAATGACGTTAAGTGGCCGGTTGCAGTAGTTTCTTCACATTCTGAGTGTGCTGATGAAGGTGGACTGGGGTCCTCCAGGCGGTTGTGCTATGCTTTGCTCTTTGCTTCATCTGCGTGTCGCTCACTACTACGGCGATTGCGTCAATCCCTCACCCCATTAGCCAGTCTGCCATGAAATCAGCCCGTTTCACTGGAGGCCTACTAGGAAGCCGAGATGAGGTTCTTGACCAGTATGTTTTGTCTCACCTTGACAACTGAGCTTAATGACTTAAGAGCAGCACTCTGCAAACTGTGCCAGCAGTCCGCACCAAAAAGGGTAGTGGTACAGTGGGTTCCGTCACACTGCAACATCCAAGGCAACGAGGAGGCAGACAGACTGGCAAAAGAAGGTGAAAGACTACCACAAACAAATACCAGTATGACGTACGAAGAGTCAAAACGGCTTATCAAAGCCAGATACATGACCAAATGGGAAACCGAACATACTGGTTACACCAAAAACGATGCCTATTACCAGTTGAACCGAAGAGAGCAGGTCGTTGTCTTCAGACTTCGCACTGGCCACAACAGACTGAGGTACCACCTATTCAACAAATTGAAGATAGGGTGTACCGACGAATGCCAGTGCGGTACTGGTAAAATGACCGCTGAACATCTGCTGCAGAACTGCCCGACATACGAGGATCAGAGAGAGCAGATGTGGTCATTACCAGTGGAACTGCAAGACAAGCTCTATGACCGCCGCTTTTTTCGAAAAAATAATGGTTACTGTCTGACTGCGTACGCAGAAGAAGAAGAAGAAGTCTCACCTTGACAAACATGTCTGATCTGTATGTTATGTCTCACCTTGACAAACATGTCTGATCTGTATGTTTTGTCTCACCTTGACTAACATGTCTGATCTGTATGTTTTGTCTCACCTTGACAAACATGTCTGATCTGTATGTTTTGTCTCACCTTGACAAACATGTCTGATCTGTATGTTTTGTCTCACCTTGACAAACATGACTGATCTGTATGTTTTGTCTCACTTTGACTAACATGTCTGATCTGTATGTTTTGTCTCACCTTGACAAACATGTCTGATCTGTATGTTTTGTCTCACCTTGACAAACATGACTGATCTGTATGTTTTGTCTCACTTTGACTAACATGTCTGATCTGTATGTTTTGTCTCACCTTGACTAACATGTCTGATCTGTATGTTTTGTCTCACCTTGACAAACATGTCTGATCTGTATGTTTTGTCTCACCTTTACTAACATGTCTGATCTGTATGTTTTGTCTCACCTTGACAAACATGACTGATCTGTATGTTTTGTCTCACTTTGACTAACATGTCTGATCTGTATGTTTTGTCTCACCTTGACAAACATGTCTGATCTGTATGTTTTTTCTCACCTTGACTAACATGTCTGATCTGTATGTTTTGTCTCACCTTGACTAACATGTCTGATCTGTATGTTTTGTCTCACCTTGACTAACATGTCTGATCTATATGTTTTGTCTCACCTTGACTAACATGTCTGATCTGTATGTTTTGTCTCACCTTGACTAACATGTCTGATCTGTATGTTTTGTCTCACCTTGACTAACATGTCTGATCACTATGTTTTGTCTCACCTTGACTAACATGTCTGATCTATATGTTTTGTCTCACCTTGACTAACATGTCTGATCAGTATGTTTTGTCTCACCTTGACTAACATGTCTGATCAGTATGTTTTGTCTCACCTTGACTAACATGTCTGATCAGTATGTTTTGTCTCACCTTGACAAACATGTCTGATCTGTATGTTTTGTCTCACCTTGACTAACATGTCTGATCTGTATGTTTTGTCTCACCTTGACTGACATGTCTGATCTATATGTTTTGTCTCACCTTGACTAACATGTCTGATCTGTATGTTTTGCCTCACCTTGACTAACATGTCTGATCTGTATGTTTTGTCTCACCTTGACTAACATGTCTGATCAGTATGTTTTGTCTCACCTTGACTAACATGTCTGATCTATATGTTTTGTCTCACCTTGACTAACATGTCTGATCTGTATGTTTTGTCTCACCTTGACTAACATGTCTGATCAGTATGTTTTGTCTCACCTTGACTAACATGTCTGATCAGTATGTTTTGTCTCACCTTGACAAACATGTCTGATCTGTATGTTTTGTCTCACCTTGACTAACATGTCTGATCTGTATGTTTTGTCTCACCTTGACTAACATGTCTGATCTATATGTTTTGTCTCACCTTGACTAACATGTCTGATCTGTATGTTTTGTCTCCCCTTGACTAACATGTCTGATCTGTATGTTTTGTCTCACCTTGACTGACATGTCTGATCAGTATGTTTTGTCTCACCTTGACTAACATGTCTGATCTATATGTTTTGTCTCACCTTGACAAACATGTCTGATCTGTATGTTTTGTCTCACCTTGACAAACATGTCTGATCTGTATGTTTTGTCTCACCTTGACTAACATGTCTGATCTGTATGTTTTGTCTCACCTTGACAAACATGTCTGATCTGTATGTTTTGTCTCACCTTGACAAACATGTCTGATCTGTATGTTTTGTCTCACCTTGACAAACATGACTGATCTGTATGTTTTGTCTCACTTTGACTAACATGTCTGATCTGTATGTTTTGTCTCACCTTGACAAACATGTCTGATCTGTATGTTTTGTCTCACCTTGACAAACATGACTGATCTGTATGTTTTGTCTCACTTTGACTAACATGTCTGATCTGTATGTTTTGTCTCACCTTGACTAACATGTCTGATCTGTATGTTTTGTCTCACCTTGACAAACATGTCTGATCTGTATGTTTTGTCTCACCTTGACAAACATGTCTGATCTGTATGTTTTTTCTCACCTTGACTAACATGTCTGATCTGTATGTTTTGTCTCACCTTGACTAACATGTCTGATCTGTATGTTTTGTCTCACCTTGACTAACATGTCTGATCTATATGTTTTGTCTCACCTTGACTAACATGTCTGATCTGTATGTTTTGTCTCACCTTGACTAACATGTCTGATCTGTATGTTTTGTCTCACCTTGACTAACATGTCTGATCACTATGTTTTGTCTCACCTTGACTAACATGTCTGATCTATATGTTTTGTCTCACCTTGACTAACATGTCTGATCAGTATGTTTTGTCTCACCTTGACTAACATGTCTGATCAGTATGTTTTGTCTCACCTTGACTAACATGTCTGATCAGTATGTTTTGTCTCACCTTGACAAACATGTCTGATCTGTATGTTTTGTCTCACCTTGACTAACATGTCTGATCTGTATGTTTTGTCTCACCTTGACTAACATGTCTGATCTATATGTTTTGTCTCACCTTGACTAACATGTCTGATCTGTATGTTTTGCCTCACCTTGACTAACATGTCTGATCTGTATGTTTTGTCTCACCTTGACTAACATGTCTGATCAGTATGTTTTGTCTCACCTTGACTAACATGTCTGATCTATATGTTTTGTCTCACCTTGACTAACATGTCTGATCTGTATGTTTTGTCTCACCTTGACTAACATGTCTGATCAGTATGTTTTGTCTCACCTTGACTAACATGTCTGATCAGTATGTTTTGTCTCACCTTGACTAACATGTCTGATCAGTATGTTTTGTCTCACCTTGACAAACATGTCTGATCTGTATGTTTTGTCTCACCTTGACTAACATGTCTGATCTGTATGTTTTGTCTCACCTTGACTAACATGTCTGATCTATATGTTTTGTCTCACCTTGACTAACATGTCTGATCTGTATGTTTTGTCTCCCCTTGACTAACATGTCTGATCTGTATGTTTTGTCTCCCCTTGACTAACATGTCTGATCTGTATGTTTTGTCTCACCTTGACTGACATGTCTGATCTGTATGTTTTGTCTCACCTTGACTAACATGTCTGATCTATATGTTTTGTCTCACCTTGACTAACATGTCTGATCTGTATGTTTTGTCTCACCTTGACTAACATGTCTGATCAGTAAGTTTTGTCTCACCTTGACTAACATGTCTGATCAGTATGTTTTGTCTCACCTTGACTAACATGTCTGATCAATATGTTTTGTCTCACCTTGACAAACATGTCTGATCAGTATGTTTTGTCTCACCTTGACTAACATGTCTGATCAGTATGTTTTGTCTCACCTTGACTAACATGTCTGATCAATATGTTTTGTCTCACCTTGACAAACATGTCTGATCTGTATGTTTTGTCTCACCTTGACTAACATGTCTGATCTGTATGTTTTGTCTCACCTTGACTAACATGTCTGATCTATATGTTTTGTCTCACCTTGACTAACATGTCTGATCTGTATGTTTTGTCTCACCTTGACTAACATGTCTGATCTGTATACTGACCTTGACCAGACGTTAGACCTGCTCCTCACTGTATGGTGTAGAAATATAGACAATGAGCATACAATAGGAGAAAGGAATTGATGTCTGAAATATGAATATACAAGAAGATTTGGACACATCCGATGGAAAGAAAAGAGAAAAAACAATGAAGACAGAGGAATTAGGAGGAGAAAGAGAATTGATGTCTGAAATATGAATATACAAGAAGATTTGGACACATCCGATGGAAAGAAAAGAGAACAAACAATGAAGACAGAGGAATTAGGAGGAGAAAGAGAATTGATGTCTGAAATATGAATATACAAGAAGATTTGGACACATCCGATGGAAAGAAAAGAGAACAAACAATGAAGACAGAGGAATTAGGAGGAGAAAGAGAATTGATGAACAAAACCAGTTAAACAGTTATTTTAGTCAGATGAAAAGATAAAATACGATGCTGGAAATAGTACTGGGAGGAAAGGTAGAGAGGCCAGTGTGGTAATGTTCAAATAAGCTGTAAGTGAGATGACTACATCAAACAATGGATAGGAAAAAGCCGGAGTTATTCTTCTTCTCAGTGGGCTCAAGGTAAGATGTCCACCTTGAGTGCCGGAGGTCGCAGGTTCGAATCACGGTGGAGACCGGGATGTTTTAGGTGGATCTTCTGGTAAAAATTCCCCTGTTCTCTGGGTAGTGAGATCGGACTCTCGTGCTGTAGCAGAGTGTCATCACACTGTCTACCGGGTTGTAGCCCAGTGTCGTCTCACTTTCTACCGGGTTGTAGCCCAGTGTCGTCTCACTTTCTACCGGGTTGTAGCCCAGTGTCATCACACTGTCTACCAGCTTGTAGCCCAGTGTTGTCTCATTTTCTACCGGGTTGTAGACCAGTTTCGTCTCACTTTCTACCGGGTTGTAGCCCAGTGTCATCTCACTGTCTACCAGGTTGTAGCCCAGTGTAATCTCTACCAGGATGTAGCTCAGTGTCGTCTCACTTTCTACCAGGTTGTAGCCCAGTGTCATCTCACTTTCTACCAGGTTGTAGCCCAGTGTCGTCTCACTTTCTACCAGGTTGTAGCCCAGTGTCGTCTCACTTTCTACCAGGTTGTAGCCCTGTGTCGTCTCACTTTCTACCAGGTTGTAGCCCAGTGTCGTCTCACTTTCTACCGGTTATAGCCCAGTGTTGTCTCACTTTCTACCAGGTTATAGCCAAGTGTTGTCTCACTTTCTACCAGGTTGTAGCCCAGTGTAATCTCACTTTCTACCAGGTTGTAGCCCAGTGTCGTCTCACTTTCTACCAGGTTGTAGCCCAGTGTCGTCTCACTTTCTACCAGGTTGTAGCCCAGTGTCGTCTCACTTTCTACCAGGTTGTAGCCCAGTGTCGTCTCACTTTCTACCAGGTTGTAGCCCAGTGTCGTCTCACTTTCTACCAGGATGTAGCCTAGTGTCATCTCACTTTCTACCGGGCTATAGCCCTGTGTCGTGGTATGTTTTTGTCTTTTGTCTCTTAGGTGGCTCGAGTAACACCTATCCCCACTTTACGACATGTCTCGTTTATGTTGCCTTACCACCTTTTCCTCGGCCTACCTCTTGCCCTCCTTCCTGATGTTCTCCTGTAGAAGGTTACATAAACAATGTGGTCTGGTTGCATTCTCCCAATGTGGCCAAACCAATTCACTCTGTTGCTCGATGTACTGTAGGCAGGGAATTGTTCCAACCTTAACTCAAATACTAATATTTGTGATTCTGTCTCTTCTGTATTGTTAGTGACCTCTCATTAGCACCGCATTATGCAGATGACTAACTTCCGTTCCTGGGCCGTATCCAATGCCCATGTCTGGCACTGTTAGCACAGGGATGGGATGAAGATGCTCTTTATCATCTGCTCCTGAGCTTGGAAGGAAATCTCTGAGTCTTAGTCGTGGAGACAGCTAGTAGGTGAAAGCGTTTGCCCTCTTCACTCTCGTCTTTATCGAGTCTGCTGTGTGATATTGCTTACGAGACAATCTTCAGACACACTATAACACGTGTATAATCTGATCACAGCACTAAGACAGCAGATTTTAATGAACGCAATATGACTAATATCAATGCATAATGACACAACATGAATGATTGAGACACAGAGCAAAACATTGGACGTACAAATCTTCTATTTCAGAATACTGTCTTCTTTGAATCCATGTGTGGATTTGATAATACCTAAGTGGAGGAACAAAGAACAGGGTGGCTACACCAGACTAGAAGTCAAGACAAAGGAAGATTCACAACAGATGTCAACTTTGTGGAACTTGGGCCTCCTGCTTGGGTAGAAAGAATAGGTTTACTTTGTGGACCTGGGAAGAAATAATAGTGCTACTATATGGACCTTAGGAACAAAGAATATGATCACTTTGTGGACCTTAGGAAGAAAGAATAGAGCCACTTTGTGGACCTTAAGAAGAAAGAATAGAGCCACTTTGTGGTCCATAGGAAGAAAGAATAGAGCCACTTTGTGGTCCTTAGGAAGAAAGAATAGAGCCACTTGATGGATCTTGGGTCTCCTACTTGGGAAGAAAGAATAGGACGATGTGGACCTTAGGAAGAAAGAATAGAGCCACTTTGTGGACCTTAGGAAGAAAGAATAGAGCTACTTTGTGGACCTTAGGAAGAAAGAATAGAGCTACTTTGTGGACCTTAGGAAGAAAGAATAGAGCCACTTTGTGGATCTTGGGTCTCCTACTTGGGAAGAAAGAATAGGACAATGTGGACCTTGGGAAGAAAGAATAGGGCCTTGTGAACTTTGGAAAGAATCGGGCTACTTTGTGGACACTGATTTGGGAGAAAATAAAAGGTCCGCTGAGTTGACTTTGCAAAGAAAGGAAAAGAACAATTGTGTGGAACATGGGAATAAGGAATAGGACCACTGTGTGGAACATGGGAATAAGGAATAGGACCACTGTGTGGAACATGGGAATAAGGAATAATACCACTGTGTGGAACTTGGGTCCCTTACATGGGGGAAAATAAAAGGTCCACTGAGTAGACCTAGGACCCCTTACTTGAAAAGATAAAATATGATCCACTGCAGCTTAATGCATCTTGGTGACTATAAAGATTTGTACACGCAGTTAGCAGCCTCACGATGTAAACAAACTGTTACATATACCACCACTGCAAGAGAACACAAAGTGCGTTGGGGTACGGTGCCTGTATGCAATTTCTACAGTAGTGGCGTGACGTTCTGTAGGTAGCGAAATGGTGAGGAATGAATGGCTTGTAAATGCTGCCGTCAGGGATGATGTGTCAGAAACTTCAATGCATAAGATATCAGTTTTTATGAGTTGTCAAACCATGTCAGGTACACAACTGGCAGCTGGGTAGACTGGAGCATCAAGACTGGGGATTTAACCTGATAGCTTTGCTACAGGAGACAGGCACTCTAACACTTGACTCCCTTCTTCATAATAAAGATCAAGGGAGTCCGCAGGGCTGTCAGGCATAACGTGTTAGAGACTTCATTGTACGAGGCTCAGCTTGTTAATGATATGGGGTGGCCAGTTCCCTTCCTCGCTGCCTTCTCTTCTCTAACAGGTACCAATTTACAGCTGTGTCAACTGGAACATGTAGATTACAGGGTTCGAACCCAATTCATTTACTGTGAGAAGTGAGTAGTCTATCACTCAAAAGATCTTCTCATGACACAAATGTTTAGCAGAATGTCGACCTAGACTTATCAAGTTAATGAGGACTTGGACAGACGCACCTCACCTGCTCACTTATAAACAAAGAGCGTGTCAAATGTGAGTTGTCCGACTACCAGATACTAGGGTCCTGCCACCTTAGAGTGGGGTCCTGCCACCTTAGAGTGGGGTCCTTCCACCTTAGAGTGGGGTCCTGCCACCTTAGAGTGGGGTCCTTCCACCTTAGAGTGGGTCCTGCCACCTTAGAGTAGGCTCCTACCACCTTAGAGTAGGGTCCTGCCACCTTAGAGTGGGGTCCTTCCACCTTAGAGTGGGTCCTTCCACCTTAGAGTGGGGTCCTTCCACTTTAGAGTGGGGTCCTGCCACCTTAGAGTGGGGTCCTGCCACCTTAGAGTGGGGTCCTTCCACCTTAGAGTGGGGTCCTGCCACCTTAGAGTGGGGTCCTTCCACCTTAGAGTGGGTCCTGCCACCTTAGAGTAGGCTCCTACCACCTTAGAGTAGGGTCCTGCCACCTTAGAGTGGGGTCCTTCCACCTTAGAGTGGGTCCTTCCACCTTAGAGTGGGTCCTTCCACCTTAGAGTGGGGTCCTTCCCCTTTAGAGTGGGGTCCTGCCACCTTAGAGTGGGGTTCTGCCACCTTAGAGTGGGGTCCTGCCACCTTAGAGTGGGGTCCTGCCACCTTAGAGTGGGGTCCTTCCACCTTAGAGTGGGTCCTGCCACCTTAGAGTAGGGTCCTACCACCTTAGAGTTGGGTCCTGCCACCTTAGAGTGGGGTCCTTCCACCTTAGAGTGGGGTCCTTCCACCTTAGAGTGGGTCCTTCCACCTTTGAGTGGGGTCCTTCCACTTTAGAGTGGGTCCTTCCACCTTAGAGTGGGGTCCTGCCACCTTAGAGTGGGTCCTTCCACCTTAAAGTGGGGTCCTGCCACCTTAGAGTGGGGTCCTTCCACCTTAGAGTGGGGTCCTTCCACCTTAGAGTAGGGTCCTGCCACCTTAGAGTGGGGTCCTTCCACCTTAGAGTGGGGTCCTGCCACCTTAGAATGGGGTCCTTCCACCTTAGAGTGGGGTCCTTCCACTTTAGAGTGGGTCCTTCCACCTTAGAGTGGGGTCCTGCCACCTTAGAGTGGGGTCCTTCCACCTTAGAGTGGGGTCCTTCCACCTTAGAGTGGGTCCTTCCACTTTAGAGTGGGTCCTTCCACCTTAGAGTGGGGTCCTGCCACCTTAGAGTGGGGTCCTTCCACCTTAGAGTGGGGTCCTTCCACTTTAGAGTGGGTCCTACCACCTTAGAGTGGGGTCCTTCCACTTTAGAGTGGGTCCTACCACCTTAGAGTAGGGTCCTGCCACCTTAGAGTGGGGTCCTTCCACCTTAGAGTGGGGTCCTTCCACCTTAGAATGGGCTCCTTCCACCTAAGAGCGGGGTCCTTCCACCTAAGAGCGGGGTCCTGCCACCTTAGAGTGGGGTCCTTCCACCTTAGAGCGGGGTCCTTCCACCTTAGAGTGGGGTCCTGCCACCTTAGAGTGGGATCCTTTCACCTTAGAGTGGGGTCCTGCTACTTTAGACTAGAACTCCAGTAGCATCTTAAAGTGGGATCCTTTCACCTTAGAGTGGGGTCCCGCTACCTTAGACTAGAACCCCAGTAGCACCTTAAAGTGGGGTCCTGCTACCTTATAGTGGGGTCCCGCTACCTTAGACTAGAACCCCAGTAGCACCTTAAAGTGGGGTTCTGCTACCTTAGAGCGGGATCCCGCTACCTTAGACTAGAACCCCAGTAGCACCTTAAAGTGGGGTCCTTCCACCTTAGAGTGGAGTCCCGCTACCTTAGACTAGAACCCCAGTAGCACCTTAAAGTGGGGTCCTTCCACCTTAGAGTGGGGTCCCGCTATCTTAGACTAGAATTCCAGTAGCACCTTAAAGTTGGGTCCTTTGACCTTAAAGTGGGGTCCTTACACCTTAAAGTGGGGTCCTTCCACCTTAGAGTGGGGTCCTTCCACCTTAGAGTGGGGTCCTTCCACCTTAAAGTGGGGTCCTTCCACCTGAAAGTGGGGTCCTGCTACCTTAGAGTGATAGCTTCTGTAGTTTGTTGGTCATAATGTTACAGAAAATAGAAACAATATCACCGCATTCTGGGCAGTGCCAGTTGAGTTTGTGTCGAAGTCTATCTTTCAATGGTTCTAGGGACGCAAGATCAACATTTTGAGAAAAAACACAAAACACCACCCACACACACAAAAACACCAAACACCACCCCTACACATAAAAACACCAAACACCACCCCCACACACAAAAACACCAAACACCACCCCCTACACATAAAAATACCAAACACCACCCCCACACACAAAACACCACCCCCACACACAAAACGACCAAATACCACCCCTACACACACAAAAACACCACCCCCACACACAAAAACACCAAACACCACCCCCACACACAAAAACACCAAACACCACCCCCACACATAAAAACACCAAACACCACTCACACACAAAAACACCAAACACCATCCCCACACACAAAAACACCAAACACCACCCCCACACACAAAACGACCAAATACCACTTCCACACACAAAAACACCAAACACCACCCCCACACACAAAAACACCAAACACCACCCCCACACACAAAAACACAAAATACCACCCCCACACACGAAAACACCAAATACAACCCACACACACACAAAAAACAAAAAGGCTAACAAACAAAACCCACCAAACACCACCCTCACAAACGCCCCCCCATATAAAATCAAATATCGTCAACACAATAAAAAAAACAACTAATATTCTCTGATTTGACTCTAACACAAATTAGAGTTTTTCCCATAAATATCTTACAAAAAAAACAAACAGAAGGAAGAGTCTAATTACAAGGTTGGGGCGGGGGAGGAAAGAGAATAAAAAAGCCTAATTGGCAACTCAAAGTTTTC
The DNA here is from genome assembly GCA_036924085.1 of Ariolimax columbianus. Lineage (NCBI taxonomy): Eukaryota > Metazoa > Mollusca > Gastropoda > Stylommatophora > Arionidae > Ariolimax > Ariolimax columbianus. The sequence goes on from JAVGWX010000024.1 coordinate 32,648,992, forward strand.
TCTACTTCGAGCTTGGTGATAGGGTTGATAGATCAGTTCTTTGCTAAAACGATGGATGAGAAAAGCCTTTATCCTACAACTAAAGCCTCTATTAACCAAACACAAAGCCTCTATCAACAACCAAAGACTTTAGTAACACAAAACCTCTATAATCAACCAAAGTCTCTATTAACCAAACACGAAGCCTCTATAATCAACCAAAGTCTCTATTAACTAAACACGAAACCTCTATAATCAACCAAAGTCTCTATTAACCAAACACAAAGCCTCTATAATCAACCAAAGTCTCTATTAACCAAACACAAAACCTCTATAATCAACCAAAGTCTCTATTAACCAATCACAAAACCTCTATAATCAACCAACGTCTCTATTAACCAAACACAAAACCTCTATAATCAACCAAAGTCTCTATTAACCAAACACAAAACCTCTATCAACAACCAAAGTCTCTATCAACAACCAACGACTTTAGTAACACAAAACCTCTATAATCAACCAAAGTCTCTATTAACCAAACACAAAACCTCTGTAATCAACCAAAGTCTCTATTAACCAAACACAAAACCTCTATAATCAACCAAAGTCTCTATTAACCAAACACAAAACCTCTATAATCAACCAAAGTCTCTATTAACCAAACACAAATCCTCTATAATCAACCAAAGTCTCTATTAACCAAACACAAAACTTCTATAATCAACCAAAGTCTCTATTAACCAAACACAAAACTTCTATAATCAACCAAAGTCTCTATTAACCAACCAAAGTCTCTATTAACCAAACACAAAACCTATATAATCAACCAAGGCCTCTATCAACCAAACACAAAGCTTCTATTGCCTGTGTATGTCACTATCTGCTAATGCAAACACGTCTGTGGCCTCCAATGGGAAGCTAATGACAAAACTAAACCCACTTTCTCCCCCTCCATGGCAAGGGCTGGCAACCTACAACCCTAGGTTCAGATCCATAAGAACACAGAACAATATTTGACCAGTAGCATCAAACCTAAACCAGCCTTCTCCCCCTCCACAACCGACTCCACGGCAAGGGCTGGCAACCCTACAACCCCAGGCCCACAATATTTGACCAGCAGCATCAAACCTAAACTAGAACACATAAAAATGACAAACAAGACAAGCTGCCTTTATTCCTCTCCCTCCTATAATCCTCCCTGGCAAGTTGCAGCAATGGCGAACACAGCTGAATTGATAATTCATCCGATGAAAACATGAAGCTAATATATATTTTAATTGACTCACAATTCAGAAGTGTCGATAACAAATTTCACAATCCCCATAAATTTTAGACCATAATAACATGAGCTGTTAAACGCTTTGAACCCTGTCTACTTAGTCCGTAAAATCTCATTCCCCATACTCCTGAGAAATTACGCAAGATGTCGACATTTGAGTAAAGCTATTTACCATGACAAAACTATTTGCTCTAATTTAATTATTCTATCTAAAATAGGCTGACCTGCTAATCTCAAATGTTCCGACTTCAGTAGAGCGCGGAATATATTCTTTAAATTTACTATATACATTTTGTCCTCCCAGGACCGTAGTCTGATCCTATGAAGGAACAGATCTAGCTTGATCCTAATCAATGGACGAATAGTAATCCTAATCACATACATGTTGACGTTCAAATAACAAATGATCCTTTTCAGAATAATCACCGTCTAAATCCAATTTATCAGTCACAAAATCCTTGAAATTACTTCCAATTTGGTCTGGTGTTAGTCTTTTGGAACGGCCATTTCCTGGATTTTAAAAAAAACACCCTTTCATCATGAAAAACATACAAAATTATTGTAAAGATGTTACTTCGATATTTGCGCCGACATATTTGTTAATTCTGAAAAGTGTTAACTGTGTAAATGTCATATATTATGGCCAAAATCCAAGCAGTAGAGCCCAAAATACACCTTAAAATAATGGTCCACCTGTCACACCAGCAAACTGGTGGCTAGAGGTATTTACACGTGCCCCGATACATGGGTGTCATGGGTTCAATGTGTGCTGTCATAATTTTTATCATGGATAACTCTTGTCGTACCTTTCCCGTGGCCCTAAAAGGTCGTAGGGACATCTCATCCTATTACTGCTTGTTCAGTGTGAGTGATGTGTCATGGACACGTTTCTAACCGGTGGAGTGATCACGGATCGATCCAGTATTTATGTTTAGTCTCTTTTTGTTTTTGCTTTCCTCCCCTCATCCCTCAGGATTATTTGCTTCGAGTTTGCGAAATGCTGGTTTTACAGAGGATTCCGGGGTCCGAATGTTTGTCTAACGCTCCAGCGATAGGGGTTGGTAGGGATGTGTAGTCGATATTTAGCTGTGTTAGAATGACCTCTGTGGTGTTCAATAGGGTCAATCAGCAAGTAAGGTGTGGCATGCCAGTTTGAACATCATTTTCTGGTAAAAAAATAACACGGTCAGTGGCAACTGGAAAATACTCAAGCAATTTCAGAGCGGAGGCAGAGGCACTGAGGGCTGCAGTAGAAGAAATGGTGACAGGAAAAAGAAATGAAAGCCATATAGTCCTGTTTGTAGTCACAGCACTAAAAAACCAGAAAAATACTGAACTTAATGATTTAAGAGCAGTACTCTGTCAACTATGCCAGCAGTACTCTGTCAACTATGCCAGCAGTCCGCACCAAAAAGAGTAGTGGTACAGTGGGTTCCATCCCACTGCAACATCCAAGGCAACGAGGAGGCAGACAGACTGGCAAAAGAAGGTGCAAGACTACCACAACCAGATCCTAGTGTGACATACGAAGAGTCAAAACGGCTTATTAGAGCTAGATACATGACCAAATGGGAAACAGAACATATTGGCTACACAAAAAAACGATGCCTACTACCAGTTGAACAGAAGAGAGCAGGTCGTGGTCTTCAGACTTCGCACTGGCCACAATACAATGACAAAGACCAAAATCTCTCTTCCATGTAGCATTCCCTGGAAACAGCCTGTTTTCAAGGCAGTCGGGCTGACGAGATGTGGACTGATGTGATCTCCATAGCAGTGAGCGCCATGCAGATGAAGCTAAGCATAGCACAACTGCATGAGGACAGAAGGTCCACCTTCATCAGGATGCTCGTGATGTGAGGAAAACTACTACAGCCCCCCACTTTACATTCTTTTCGGGCCACACAAAAGAGTAAACTTACTCATTATGGGCATTAAACAACAACCCAGTCTTCACAGTGGCCCCCAAAACATTTCACAATTGTTGAATTACTGTGCCCAAACATACAGTTTCTCCCAGAGAATATGGCATCGCTTGTGGTCCATCACTGGTAAGTTTTAATCCGTTTACTCTCGTTCTATTGCCTGCGTGTTCTGTCTTGTTATTTTGCCTGCGTGTTCTGTCTTGTTATTTTGCCTGCGTGTTCTGTCTTGTTATTTTGCCTGCGTGTTCTGTCTTGTTATTTTGCCTGCGTGTTCTGTCTTGTTATTTTGCCTTACAAGTGCTGTCTCATTCTATTGCCTTGCGAGTGCTGTCTCGTTCTATTGCCTTGCGTGTACTGTCTCGTTCTATTGCCTTGCGTGTACTGTCTCGTTCTATTGTCTGCGTGTGCTGTCTCGTTCTATTGCCTTGCGTGTACTGTCTCGTTCTATTGCCTTGCGTATACTGTCTCGTTCTATTGTCTGCGTGTGCTGTCTCGTTCTATTGCCTTGCGTGTACTGTCTCGTTCTATTGCCTTGCGTGTACTGTCTCGTTCTATTGTCTGCGTGTGCTGTCTCGTTCTATTGCCTTGCGTGTACTGTCTCGTTCTATTGTCTGCGTGTGCTATCTCGTTCTATTGCCCGCATGTGCTGTCCCGTTCTATTGCCTACGTATGCTGTCCCGTTCTATTGCCTACGTATGCTGTCCCGTTCTATTACCTGCATGTGCTGTCTGGTTCTATTACCTATGTGTATGTTCTGTCTCCTTGGTCGGCTATAACCAATGTTCACCGGTCGTGTTCGATGCACGAATATATCACAGTATTCACAATGGCCAACAAAAAAACAGCTCCAAATTGTTGAATAAATCAATCCAGGTGTACAATTTCTTGTAGAGAATGTGACTCCAAGTGTTATCGCTGGCACAAGTTGAAAAGGCCAGAACATTTCCCAAAATACACTACCATCGAAGCAACATATCACCGCAGCCTGCTGATCAACACAAAGTAGAGTGTGTAGACTAGTCGACAGAGAGCTGGCTTGCTAAACTGGGATTACAGCGTGTCAGGGCTCGAATTGATGGACGGACAGAAAAAAAATTCAGGCTCGTCGATCGTGCCTGGTATGATCGCTCCTCCAGTCAACCCAGCTGTAATGAGTACCTGACGTATGATTGAGGAAGGGAAAAAAAGCAAGGAAGGGAACTGGCCAACCTCACACAGGCTGCGGCTTAGTACATCCCTGATGGCAATTATTGCCATGAGACTGACCTTTACCTTTCACCAAAACCGATCAGTCATGGATAACATATTTCACATTCACAAAAATTCTAGATCATTCTAAGATTAACTGTTCGCGTTTGTGCCGTCATCATCTTTATCGTCAAAGAATATACCGGAGCACATTTCTCGGAGGAGCGGATTATTCTTAACATTAGAGTACTTGTCGATTTTCAGTCGCTTGAAGAAGCGGATCATGTTTTCTGTCTGGCTACGAGCTTCCGTCAGTTTACCCACGATTTTGGCGAAGACATATAAAGGATTTGGGTATCTCTGGGACAGAACATGGATAAGGCACTCGTTGAGCTTCCAGTGGATCTCCCTTGCTATCGGTGAGTCTGTGTGTGGGTTCCTATCTGGGGAAAGAGTGCGAGAGAGAACAAATGTTAAACAATATGAGCTGGAGTTAGACTAACAGTTAAACAATATGAACTGTATTTAGCTTGGCTTCATTCGTTCTCAATCTCCCGCTACCAAAAGCTGAAAGAGCTTAACTAACAGAATGTAGACCAGAGAACGGAATGCGTTGTGTCATACTTTACAGCTTGACTGCAATATTTGCACCTTTTGTTCCAACACATCCGACTTCAGCAAGCATTTTTTTAGTACCGGGTTAGCATTCCCTCTTCGATCCCTTCTCCCCAGCCAGTCTGCCCTGCTGCAGCCTGTTAACCAGGATCACCGCGTGGAGGTGTAGAAGGGTCTTGGCAGCTGTGGTTCGCTGGCCCTGACGCTAGCAGTCAGCTATGGGTCGCTGACCACTGCAGCTCATGCGCTGCTCAGCATCTTGATCCCGAACTGTATTTAGCTGACTCTGATGCAAGCAGCCAGCTATAATTGACGGGCTGCTGTCAGCTCATTCGCTGTGCTGTATATTCTGTCCCAAACACAGTACAACAAAATCTGCCTTAGGAAATAAGGCAAACAACAACATATTTTGTTTACCATTAGCACGCCACCATAATTTTTTTGAAAATTTTTCGCAACTTTCAATTATGCTTCTAGGGGATGGCGTGGCCTAGTGGTTAAGTGACACGGCTCACAACCAGAAGGTGCTGGGTTCGATCCCCATCACAGCACCGGCCGTTACCCCGGGGAAGCAAACCCTTAGAAAATGCAGGAGTAAGCAGACCCTTACATAAAATGCATGCTGAAGTCGGATGCACTGGGCCTACAGGCGCAAAATAAAAACGCAGTGCAACGCACACCACCTTGGGGATTAGAGAAATAAGGCGAACGGGAAAAAAAAAAATCAAAAAAAATTATGCTTCTTTAAAAAATTGTAACTGTTCTGTTTGTTGGTCAATAAATATGATTTTCTTGTGTGTAGAGACATAAATGAATAAAGAAGTTATTTATGTTTTTGTTGTGTGTTTGTTAGTTTCTGAGATACAAGAATATTAATGTGACATTTTTTGAAAAAATAAAAATATTTGGACTTTGCCGGCTAGGCCTAATGGCTCCGATAGAAATCCATGGAAACCACAACAAGGTATCGATACTGTGTTTATAATATCAGCACAACTGTTAGTTTCAAATTCAAGCGTAGTTATTACATCTAAACAAACAAAATAAACAGATCTACCAGATAAAGATCCTTACCGACATCCTACTTCACCTTTCCCCAAAAAGTCGGACAGTTCCAATTGACGAAATAAGATAATAAATCGTTCAAAATCCATTTGTAATCTAACATACGATACTTTTACTGGTAAAAAGCCTGTGTAGATGGACGTGACGAAATAGCAGTAAAAAAATAACTATTTGTAGGGTCTCCGTACTTAGTCCAAAAAAATTTTGCAAAATTTTTATTTTACAGTGAGACAAGTTTGGCTGTGGCAGTTGGTCTTCAGAGTGCAAAAGGTTTTAATTGTTTAAAAAAAATAAAAATAATCTATACTCGACAAAATATACATAATCTGCTGGATTAAGTTACTGCCAATCATTTATGGAATCCATCTTCACAGTCCATTCTTCAAACACCTCAACGACATCCGCAACCGCACTGGTTCCCCAATTGCCAGCCACTTCAATGGTCCTGAGCACCGGGGTATGGCTGACGTCAGTGTCACTGGTCTAGTTTCGTGCTTCTCTGACGATCGTCATCGATTCGCCCTTGAGAACAGACCTATCTCGAGTATGGGCTGTCTCCAACCACATGGTATTAATATCTTCCATACTTTTTCTTAAACCCTCACACTGGCCCCCATCTATTTGTCTTCCTTCCCCCCCCCCCTCCCCGCCTCCCCTATTCTTCCATCAGTTCTCTTCCTCCCTCTCTTATATTAATATCACGCCCTCCCGGCTTATATTGCCTTCTCATTGTTCTCCTATCTGGACCACTATTTGGCCACGCTTGGCTTATCAGGCATATTCCGCCACTTTTTGTTTGACCGCTCCTATTTCAGTTTCTATCGAGCACTTGGCACAACTGGTCGCTTAGACAGAAAGTGTCTACTACCTGAAACAGATGAGTTGACCATTTTTTCTTATATGTTGATTTGTTAGTGCAGTGTTGTTGTCCCTGATGAAGGCCTATTGGTCGTAACGTAGGTTTTGTTTGTGTTCTCGTCTCGGTGCAGTATCTGACCATACCCATTTTTAAATTTTGATTAAGCTCAACCTTAATCAACTTTTACTAGTTTTTTTCATGTGTTTTTCTCATTCTTCCTTTAGGGTACCAGAAATTCTCAACGTATCTCTTCTCCTGTTGGCCACAATAATTTTAATTTGGATTAGCCAAAAAATTAATATGAGACCCCTCTGGTCTCAAGAACTTTGAATGAGCCAAAACCTAATTATGACATAGATCTTAACTTAATGTTTTAATACTGGTTTAGAAGACTGCAGAGTCTGTATACAACCAGTTTCTTTTACATTTCCAATCTCTAAAAGCTATGTGTATCCAATCTATTCTTAAATGTATTAATTGTTTCTGCCTCCACTACTTCCTGTGGCAATGCATTCCAAGCATTCACCACTCTTTTACTAAACAAAATATATCCTAATAATTAATCTGGACCTTTCTTTAGTTAATTTGTAGCTATGCCCTCTTGTTCTTGTAGGTGATTGCTTTTTGAAAAACTTGTTATAGTCTAATCTATCCGTTCCTCTAATCATCTTTTATACCTGTATTAAGTCACCTCGAATTCTTCTCTCTTCTAGACACCTTAGGCTAGATTTTCTGAGTCTTTCCTCATAACTGTAATTCTGGAATCCCACTATCAGTTTTGTCACTCTTTTTTGTATCTTTTCCAGCATGTTTATATCCCCTCTATAAGGATTCCACACCTGTACACAGTACTCCAATCTAGGCCTAATCAATGCTGCATACAGCTTGACTATCACTTCTATGCTCCTCCTGCCTCAACAATTTTGGACAAACCAAAATTGTAATCCTCAACACATCTGGCTTTAAGGCTTCAAACACACACAGTGAGGGATACAGAAAAAAAGCCAAATGAAAAAACTCTACACCATCCTACCTGGCGCCATGATTACAAGAGCCCTAATCACTACTAGCTCATCGTCTGACAATTTCAGATTCTGCAGGCTATGGCAGAATCTGAAATGAAGGTCAAGGTTCTCAATGAAGACAGAATCCGAGTCCGAGCTCAATCTGGACATTTCGTTCTCACATTTCCACTGATTGTCTAGACCTCTCATGATCTTCCTCTCAGCGTTGATGAATTTGTAAATTGTGAACAAACAAAACTCCTGGCGAGAATCTGAAAATGAATCAAATTAAAATCATCTTAAAACATTTTTGGTGCATTCTTTGCCCATACATCATTTTGCTTAGCAACCCATTCTCCCCAACAGGATGAGAAAACTGACCCATTATCCCCAACAGGATGAGAAAATTGAGTCAGGCACAATCTTGATTTCAATTAGTCAAGCCCGCTTCTACAATTCGATAATTATGTAATTTTTTCAAAATCTTTTTCGTCGTCGTTTGCTCTCAAACTTCCGCTACCAAGCCCTAAAAAGGGTTTTGCAAGTAGCAGGATGTACTCCGGAGAAAAGAATATGTTGTGTCGTAGTTTACAGCTTGTCTGAGATATTTGCACCTTTCGGATTGACACATCCATCTTAAGAAAGATTTTTTTTAAATAATCAATAATCTTTCCAACTCATTATATTCTTCGCATCATGGTAGTGGTAGAGCGCTCACCGGTCACTGGAAGTTTATGGGTTCAATCTCCATTATGAACATGTTCCAATTGACCCAGTTGTAAATAAATACTTGGCTTACTGTTAGAGAAGGAAAGGAATCGAGGAAGCAAACTGGCCACCCCACCACATAATAAGTGGACATCTAGTGCATTGTAGTGTTAAACACTTCATCCCTGACAGCAGTCTCTGCTGTGAGACGCTCTTCATCTTTCAATATAATATACAGTATATTTTTACTTACACTACAGTAGCGTCATAGGGCCCACTAGTTTTTCTTCTTCTGCGTTCGCCCTGAAAAGGTGATTTCTAACATTTTGCCATAGTGTACAGCACGGAAGGAGGCTGCATAGCCTAGGGGTGAAGCTCGCTCGGTTTTCACGATCCCAACGGTCCGGGTTCGATTCCCACTTGTGTCCAGTTTGGCATACACTGTGTTTTTTTTTCTCTGGCTAATGCTCCTCCACGTACGGAAAGTAATGGCAACCTACCGTACTGCACACTTGCCAAGAAACTTATAACAACCAGGTAGGTTTCGGTTGTAAGAAGCCACGTTCTGTAAAAGGACATGCGACTTACTTAAAGCAAGGCTGCCATATCTGCACCTTTCGGCGTGGCACATCCAATTTCTTTTGGTCACGCTGCATGGTCGCAGTCTGAATCCTGGACCACAACTTGGAGGAGGAATAGAGTCCTGGTCAGTTTTGGTCACTGATTCTGACGCAAGCAGCTAGTTTTGTCCCTGGCTGGTGTCAGCTTATTATTCTCTGTTGCTTCTTTGGCCCAATTGTATACTTTTACTTCTACCTCCTTCTCTTCTTCAGCATTTATCCTGAAAAGGATGCTGTGTCGTAGTTTAAGTCGAGGCTGTGATATCAGCGCCTTTGAGTCCGACAAATTCGACTTGAGCTGGCTTACAGAGTGTGTCTTCCTATTACAATCGCTATTCTCTTTGCCAGACTTTCTATTTCTTCTAAGAATCGACGTCACTGCACTCCGGGCCTACCCATAGGTGCTCAGACTCTCTCAGCAAATGGCATAGGGTATGGATGGTCCCTGTAGCTCGCTGGTTGTACACTCTCCTGCTCTGTCCTCTCATGTGTCCTACTCTGCTCGAACCTCTTTTAATGTTGATACTTTGCGGCCTGTGGATTGCTGCTTCATCTATTGCGGTGTCCTCTAATAGGCGGTCATTGATTGATTTCAAAATGTCACATTTGCCAGACTGCACTACTACAGCCTCATCCAGGGCCGTGGCTTGGAGGCAGAATGGGGTCTTGGTTAGATGTTGTTCACTGACCCTGACGCAAGCTGTCAGTTCTGAGTCTTTGGCTGATTTCAGCTAATCCACTGTTGCATCTTTGGCCTAATTTTATAAGTTCGAACTTATCAACAACAGCAAAGAAAAAAAAACTTATCAACAACAGCAAAGAAAAAAGAACTTAACAACAACAGCAAAGAAAAAAGAACATCAACAAAGACAGCAAAGAAAAAAGAACTTATCAACAACAGCAAAGAAAAAAGAACTTATCAACAACAGGAAAGAAAAAAAGATCTTATCAACAAAGACAGCAAAGAAAAAAGAACTTATCAACAACAGCAAAGAAAAAAGAACTTAACAACAGCAAAGAAAAAAGAACTAATCAACAACAGCAAAGAAAAAAGAACTTAACAACAGCAAAGAAAAAAGAACTTATCAACAACAGCAAAGAAAAAAGAACTTTTCAACAACAGCAAAGAAAAAAGAACTTATCAAAATGACAGCAAAGAAAAAAGAAAGAACAGAAAAGAAGCATACAGAAAAGATGAGCTACAAGGGATGGTTGAAACATTTTGCACTTTAGTTTCCGAGGAATCAAAGCACTTGCCTGGAAATGGGTGTCAACTTTAGGCCTTCTCTATGTAGAAAGTAAAGTAACCCATAGCATTACTGCCGTAGAAGTGTAAGGTCTTAGCGATCTCACATTTCAAAGGCTCGGTTATATGAGAGCGGTAGCCATCTCCTTTTCCTCACCGTTTTTACTTCCTGGACTGATCCGGGATGCATTTATGGCTGGGTCCACCCAGGAGCCGTTACGGTTTGAAAAAACATTTCCACCTTAACTGGGGAATGAACTCAGACCACTCAGATGCGAAGTCAGCTCGCTAACCACGTCTCCCTATGTACTCGCTACGCTTCACTATGTATTCACCCTGTAATGTGATACACTCATCTATTCTTCACCTTCCTGATGCCCTGATTGTAGAACTCCTCCGTCTGGGCCCGGAACAACGTCTCCAGTTCAGTAATCAAGTCCTGGACGAAAGAAAATCGACGTCCACGAATCGGATTCTCTATGTTTGGGTACAGCAAAAAGTCACTGGTGCCGAGTCCGGGGAGTACGGTGGATGGGGCATGATTTCATACACACATGTTTTTTCTGATGTCCAGGACCTGATCACTGAACTTGAGACATGGTTTGGCCCATATGGAGGAGTTCTTCAATCAGGGAATCAGGAAGGTGAGGAATAGATTGGAGGAGTGTATCACATTACAGGGTGAGTACATAAAGAAGGACTTAAGTTCACACCAGTTTTCAGGAAAGTGCCTTGACTCATTCATATTAAAATGTTTAACTTTTCTACTATCCCTCGTATTCCTCTGATCACTCACATTTGATAAGTTTGACCTTATCACTAATGTCAAGTTTGGAGAAGCCCGGGATGATCTTACAAAACTTGACCATAGCTCGTATGACCTTCTCTAGGCCAGCCCCCATAATGTGTAGTCTCTTCTGCCTGTCGTCTGTGTCGAGGCCTGTTGTGGCAAAGATGTAGTCGTACTCGTGGTCAGGTAACCTACGGAGCTGTCCGAACATTTCCCTCTGCAGTTTGCAAGCCTCCTAAAACAATATTTATGAATACATTAAAAAACATTAAAATTGTGAACTGGTCTCAGTTTGAAAGAAAGCTCTAGAATACTTGGAATCTTGGTATTCAAACAGGTATGTCTGTTGCCAGAAAGACGAATTGCTTCGGCTATATGTAGTAGGATTTACAATTTCCTGCGGCTTACTAGGCTTGGAGAAAGATACAAATAATTTGTGCTGATTTTTAACTAGAATTTTTTTTATTTCGACTGGACAGCGGCCGTTAATCCTACTATTTTCGATTTCTAACTGCCAAGGTATTTCTAACGTGCTCGACACCGAACACGGGAGTCCGATCTCACTACCCAGAGATCAGGGGAATTTTACCAGCAGATCCACGTGAAAAAAATCCCGGTCTCCACCGTGATTCGAACCCGCGACCTCCGATACTCAAAGCAGACACCTTGCCTCGAGACCACTGAACCTCAAAAGCTCTAGAAATAATCTCTAAATCCTGGTATTCAATTATTCACCTGTGTCTGATGTCAGGTAGCCAAATGTTGAGGAAACTCATTTCGCTCTTTTGCCTTGGTGTACCATGTTGGTCTAGGGCCTCCTTCAGGTCATCTCTCCCCCTCAGCCTCAGTCGCCTGAGAGGGCACCTAAAGTTGAAGGAGCACCACGACATCACTCTACGTGTCCATCTGTTATCTGTTATCCGGAATACGCACCACATGGTCGGCCCATCTGTATTTTCGTAACAGATTATAAAAACAATAACCCACATATTTTTAAAAAGTTAAATGGCTTAGCTTCGTTCATTCTCAATCTCCCACTACCAAACACTGAAAGGGCTTAAGTAGCAGAATGTAGTCCAGAGAACGGAATGTGTTGTGTCGTAGTTTACAGCTTGACTGCGATATTTGCACCTTTCGGTCCAACACATCCGACTTCAGAGAGCATTTTTTGAGTTCCGGGTTAGCATTCCCTCTTCGATCCCTTCTCCTTAGCCAGTCTGTCCTGCTGCAGTCTGTTATCCAGGATCACCGCGTGGAGGTGTAGAAGGGTCTTGGCAGCTTTGGTTCACTGGGCCTGACACTAGCGGTCAGCTATGAGTCGCTGACCACTGCAGCTCATGCGCTGCTCAGCATCTTGATTCCAAACAGTTAAATGAAAATTCCCTTAATAATAATAATAATGTTCGCTTAGTAGTCAGTGGCCCGTTGCCTTAATCGACCACTACCATGGTCATGTACTGTAGCTTGTTGCCAGGTCTCATCCAGAGCTGAACGGGAGTCTGCCAACTGTCGCGGCCATGGGGTGCGCGGGTGACACCCCTGGCCAACCGGTGATTACTTCTACTATCCGAGGATGAAATCCTAGGTCCTTGTGGTTTTATTGCGAGTGTCTACCGAGATCCTTGCAGACTCCTCGAGAGGAGCTGAGTCCTCTACTGCCTTGGGACAGGGGCTACGAGGAGTGTATTTTAGTCTGGTGTTTGTGTACGGCTTTCTCTGTTTATCTCCTTTCTGGATTTTGTACTTCCTCAGGTTAGTGTGAGTCTTCTGAGAATACGGAGAAGAGAGACTTTACATGAAACCTCCGGTGGTAGGGGGAGATGAGAGGTACATCATCAGCCCAAGGAGGGTGACCCTTGAGTATTTTTTTAGGTGAACTGAACTTGGAACCGTTTTCGAGCAAGGCTCTAGCCACCCTGTTGGACCTTACACCTGCTAAAATGAATGCTGTTTCAATATATGTTTAATTTGAACCTTTTGAAGCTTGTAACGTGAAGCGCCATCCACCTGCAAGATGTAAATTTCTGGTTGATTGGGTCAAACACTGACTTCAAACACACGCGTTACGTTCTTTCATCTTGTTCGCAGAATTTCAGGTTTTGACGTCTCCTACAAGCTGGCCAATCATCTGGCACATGTTCAATTGTCGTTTAGTGTAGAGTTATTTCCTGTAGGTCTGTATTTACAAATGTGATGATTTTTCAAACTTGTATTTTTCGCAGTTCAAATAAAATTTCACAACCTGAGAAATTATTTATTATTTGATCATACCAATGATCACACATCCGGATTACATGTGGGGATTCAACAAATGCCTGATTCAGACTTTAACTGGGACACAGAAGAAACAGACTGTAGTAATGATAGCCTAGGGTTTAGCACATAAGCACTTTTCCTTCTGAACTAATGTCATGTAAGGCTTATTACTCATATATATTTTTATTATGAATATGTAATGATATTGATCATCTAATTAAGTGTCTTATTATCTTCAGATTCAAATTTTAGCTCAATTTGCTTTTTTTGGTGTTTTTTTAATTGTTTTTTTTTTGCGTTTGCCTTATTTTTCTATTCCCCAATGCACTGTGGTTTATATTTTGCGCCTGTCAGTCCAGTGCATCCGACTTCAGCATACATTTTATGTAAGGGTCTGCTTCCTCCTGCATTTTCTAAAGGTTTGCTTCCCTGGGGTAACGGCTGGTGCTGTGGTGGGGATCGAACCCAGCACCTACTGGTTGTGAGCCGTGTCATTTAACCACTAGGCCACGCCCTACCCGCTCAATTTATTTAATATTTATTTATTTTATTTGTAATGCTCTATTTTATTTGTAATGCTCTATTTTATTTGTAATGCTCTATTTTATTTGTAATGCTCTATTTTATTTGTAATGCTCTATTTTATTTGTAATGCTCTATTTTATTTGTAATGCTCTATTTTATTTGTAATGCTCTATTTGACAAACAGTCACTGAAAGACAAGATTCTGTTAAATCAGCAAGGACTGGAAAAGGCTACAGATAAGGGCTTACTGTATGGCTCTGAAACATGGACAACTTACTTGAGACATGAGAGGAGACTGAACATCTTTCATCTATCTTGTCTACGCAAAATAATAAATATCAAGTGGCAGGATAAAATTATCAACACTGAGGTATTGCACCAAGCGAAGCTGCAACCCATCATGGAGACACTTAGTAGCAGAAGACAGGTGTCTGGGACAGGTTAGAAGAATGGATAACAACAGCATACCCAGACAGGTGCTACTCTGTGAACTTTGTAGGGGAGGAGACCTGTAGGTAGACCAATGTTAAGATACAAAGATGTATGTAAGACCTCAATGAAATACTCCTCTACAGACTTTCACAATTGGGATGAGATTGCGGAGGAAAGAGTTAAATGAAAAACAAAATTATATAGAGGTCTAGATACTTTCAAGGAAACGCTAACAGAACACGTTGGAAAGCAAGCAACAAAAAGTAAATGTAGTCATATATCCAAAACCTGCATTCGCTGTGGTAAAGTGTACCTGTCTGAAATCAGCAAGATCAGCTAATGAAAGAGCTGCCAAATGAGACTTAAACACTTAATACCGTCTGTAAAGACGGAAAGAGCCATATATATGCATGACTTATACACTTAATACCATCTGTAAAGACGGAAAGAGCCATATATATGCATGACTTACACACTTAATACCGTCTGTAAAGACGGAAAGAGCCATATATATTACATAGCAGAATGTAGCTGGGTGATAGCTAACAGAAGGCACCAGCGCTGGGTAGGACATATTCATCTTTACTACACTTGCAGCGATTTATGATGATATTTCCGCCTGAAAAAGTAAGATTTTGCCAATCAAGGCATGAACACTCGCTGGGTGATAATAAAATTATCTGAAAATATTGTTTTTGTGTTTACACTGGTTTTTCATATGGGTGTTTAAATCGAAAGAACGTCACTTCCCTCATGCTCATTAGAACTAGAAAAATGGCCGTTTTTGAATTTTGAAATGATTTATTGTCTTTCTCGCACGGATTACAGGAGATTATTCCATTATTGAGTGTGAGGTTTAGATTACTGCAATGGATTTTCCTGAGGTAGATCTGTTTAGTATGTTTATGTAGATGTAATAAATATGTTTGTAGTGGAAACAGATATACCGTTCTTGTAAGCAAACACCATCAGTACTCTGCGGAAATTCTAAAAAACGTTGGCACACCTGACATACCTGATAGGCGAGTCTAAATGTTTGTGATATTTTTCACCTTCACCTTCTTGTATCTCAGAAACTAACACACACTCAACAAAAACAATAACACTAACAAGTTCTTTATTAATTTACGTTTCTACACACAACAAAAACATATCTTTAGACCAACAAATAAAAAGGTTACAGGCTCTCAAAGTCACAACTACAGTAAAACGTAACATGCTGACAAAATAATGTGGCAGCGTAAACCTTTATCATTCAAACGGCGAGAGATTAAACCGATGTGGGCCCGTTCCACTGGCATTGTACGCCACCAGCTCTAGGGTCATGGCTTTATCGTATATAAAGTACCGGGTTAATGCCATAGAAATGGCTGAACATACTACTTTTTTGATTGTAGAGAGTTCCAACTTCTGGTAAGTTCGGTTAGACGAAAACAATGGCGATTTTTTAATTTGTTTTAGATTATGGAAAAGATTTCTTGGTTTTTTGCTTGGATTTGAAGATTCACCGATTATTGAGAATGGGGGAATCAGTTTCTGCAGCGGATGTTTCTAAAGTAGATCTATTTAGTTTGTTTATGTAGATACAATAATTACGGAGTGACAGACACAGGCATTACGGTAAACATCGGCAGTAGTATTAGTACACTGTTCTGGGAATTTTTTGCTTGCTTCTAACCAAGGTATGCCGCTACCGAGTGAGTCTATATGTTGTGCTATTCACCACTATCACCTTCATCTTCTTGTATCTCAGAAACTAACATACACACAATAACACCTACAAGTTCTGTTTTGTCTCTAGATACACAGACCTAATCTTTTTTAAATTAATAAAAATATTAGAGGTTTTCAAAATCCGCAACCACGTCGTGACCTGACAAGACGAAAAATTTTGATGATGCAGGAAACAGATGTAATTTTGTTATCTGGACAGCAAAAGGTTAAGGAAATCAGCTGATAGCACTACAGAGCAGAATGTAGCGGAGGAATAGATAAAGAGCAAGGCAACGAACTCACAAAATGTTCCTGCTGTTCCTTCTTGATCTCCTCCTCTGTCATTCTACCGATGAGAGGTACCACAAAGCTCTCGTCAGCATCCTGGAGTATCCTGATGACAGCATCTTTGTCTTGATACATCTCCGACACGGTTTTGTCAGTGGGATCACCCACTGTGTCATAAGCGGAGTTTGGTGAATCTGACATGTACATCTGCATCTCCAGGTTTGAGAAGGACGATGATGATGATGATGATAATGATGATGCTGCTCCATTTGTGATAGATGATGCAGGTGATGTCACACTACTAGGTGATAGCAGTGATGTCGTAGGCGATAACAAAGAGGTCGCTGGTGAGTTCACAAATGCTGAAGATGACGGTGAGTGTAACGACGTTGGTGTTATGTATGCCGTATATGCAGATGATGAAGATGGTGGACCTGATGAGTGTACCGCAGCCGAAGATAATGAAAGTAAGGAGGACGCAACGTCTGTGAGCATGCTGGGTGACGGTTTTGTCAAGCTGTCTTCAGAAGGTGCACTGTAAGGTGACGTGACGGATGAAGGTGACGTTGTTGATGACAGTGTAAAACTTTGATGTGCTGGTTGACAGCTCTGGTTGTCTGGGCTGGAAAATAAACGCAGGTGTAAGTGATGATACAATCAGTTCTAAAATATGGCATGATGTGTACGAGTATCATTTACAGAGTGCAGACTGTCCTCCTTTCTATGGGGGGCTGGGGTTGTGGAGACACTCAGTGGTCTCGAGGTTATGTGTCTGCCTCGGGACCGGAGGTCACGAGTTCAAATCATGGTGGAGATTGGGGTTCTTTTACGTGTATCTTCTGGTAAAAAGTCGGATGCACTGGTCTGACAGGCGCAAAATAAAAACATAGTGCAACGCACACCGCCTTGGGGAATAGAGAAAATTAGGCAAACGCACACAAAAAATAATTTTTTTCATTAAAAATAAACAACAATTCCAAAAGTCATTAAATAGTTGGCCTTATTGTTTCATTATCTGCAATGTGGGCTTTCAAGGGAGGTACCCCCCCCCCCCCCCCCCCCCAATCTGAGGAAAGAACTAATTAGCTAGTTAGGACAGCTTCAGAAAATGAACCAGTCTTCAATGGTTAACATTATATTGTGGTGTACCCAAGAATTAATTGCCAGATAGGCTTGCCAAAATGGAAGGAGAGTGGGAACAGTAAGACCAACATACTTTGACGGGCCAAGATACAGCAGTTCATGAGGCGACAGTGGCCTGTGACTCATAGCTGGCTGCTTGCACCAGCGTCGGCGAACCATAGCTGACCAAGACCATATTCCACCTGCACATGAAGGCCCACACACTTCCAAAATAGATGGAAGGTCTTCTACCCTGGGGGCAATTCTTCTCTCCCTTCTCACCGCACTGTTTCATTTGATTCTGTCCTACAGTCACACTCTTGCACAACTTTCACACGCGCCCTCATGGTGAGGCCCTTCCATTGCACTTTGGTTGGGCTAGCTTCTGAAGGCACACAAACCTAGCATAGGTACATACAGACGCACACATGCATCCAAGCACTGGTTTATGCGTCCTGATATCGCCCAATGGACTACGGTCTGGGGTGGAACATGGCGCGCCTCCGCCAGTAGAAACTAGTGAGGCAAACATCTAAGCAACAACAACAACATGAAGGCCCTACAAACAGGTTGCACTAGTCAATAGTTTTTTTTTAAATTTTGCGTTTCATTATTTCTCTAGTCCCCAAAGTGGTGTGTGTTGCATTATGTTTTTATTTTGTGCCTGTCGGACCAGTGTATCCAACTTCAGCATGTATTTTATGTTAGGGTCTGCTTCCTCCTGCCTTTTCTAAGGGTTTGCTTCCCCGGGTAATGGCCGGCACTTTGTGTTGTAAGTCGTGTCACAACCACTACCCCTCTCCGTCCCATCTCTAGTCACTAATGTATTCTGGCCAAGGGGTAGGAATGGCAGCGGGAAGGCCAACACGACACTCAAAATAGCAAACTAAAATCAGGTGTGTCGGGCCGAAAGGCACAGATTAACTACAACACAACATCCTTTTCAGAACGAGCGCAGAAGAAGAAAACATACTTCAAGAAATGAAGAGCTATTCAGGTTGTTGGAAGAGACCAGAACCAAGCAGACGGACACCACCACTCTTGACTAGCAGAGGCAGATCACCATTCTTCGCTTCAGGACAGGACACAACAGTCTGAGTAAGCATGATAATATTGAAGTACGATCAGCCAAAACAGCACTCAAATCCCACAAGAACACTGAACTGAATTCATTCAGGGCATCATCATCATGTAGCATGTATTTTGTAGAACGTCGCTCCCATCACAGTCTGTCTGAAAATAACTCGTTCTCTTGCCAAAACTCCAGCCTCCACAACAGTCATACCCAGGCATTCCTGGATATCTTGGTACCATCATCTTCTTGGTCTACCCCTTCCTCTTTTGCCTGGCACTATAGCTTCCATCACAATTGTGTCTCTTGATGTGACCAAAGTATTTACATTTTCTAGCCAAAATGGAATTGATAAACCAGTTCTCCTCTATGCTCAACTCTTGCCGAATGTCTACATTTGTTTTTTCTCTGTCCAAGGTATTCTGAGGATCTTTCTGTAACATTTTGACTCGAAGGATTCGATTCTTTGTCTAGAAGTTTTGGTAATCATCCATGATTCGCAGCCATAAGCTGCCACAGGAAAAACACAGGCTCTCAAGACTTTTACTTTTATCATTTTGTTGGTGCTCTGCCATAATTTCTTCAGGCTGTTCAGTCTCTGGGTTCAGGGCAGCATTGGCAAAAATCTCTAAAAGTTTCCAGAAACCAGTGACTCACAGCTTACATTAAGGCAAGCAAGAAGGCCGACAATCTAGAAAGAGGGAGCAAAACTGATACAGGAATAATACCTGGTCAACTATGAAGAAGCAAAAGTCATAAAAAAAAGGGCAATACAAGGTAAAGTGGGAGGAAGAACGGCCCAAGCACCTCTCAGATGAGGGGTACTAACAACTGTCAAGAAAAGACCAGGTTATCATACTGTGTCTCCGAACTGGCTGCAACAGGGTGAGACACCAGCCAGTCTATGTTACTGTGGCCTGGCAGATATGGCAGCAGTACATGTACTTCAGGACTGCCCCCAGAGGAGAAGGATGCGGTCCACAACCCTTGAGGTGAAACTTTACGCCAGGATTGAGACCCTGAACAAGACAGAAGGTTTGATTAAAGAATTCGGGGTATGGTCTAAATAG
Organism: Ariolimax columbianus; assembly: GCA_036924085.1. NCBI lineage: Eukaryota > Metazoa > Mollusca > Gastropoda > Stylommatophora > Arionidae > Ariolimax > Ariolimax columbianus. The sequence goes on from JAVGWX010000024.1 coordinate 32,668,748, forward strand.
ACAATGATCGCAGAAGTAGAGAACGAATAAACACATGACTGTCATCGTCACTACTGTGCACATATGGACTAAAAGAATAAACTGCTTAGGACTGCCCTTTGTGTGCCAGTTAATTTTTTCGTAACCATTGGTGAAAATAAGGTGCCCAGGGAATTGTCTGCGGCTTTTATCCGAATGAATTTACGTTTTGCGGCCAATGTTTTTTCAAAGCATTCGAACCAAAGATAAACAACTGGGCTACCGCAGACAGCGGCTGAAAATAGTGCTCTTTCGATTGTAATGAGTTCCACTTCTGTCCGGTCAGGTTAAAAACAATGGTGACTTTGACATTTTTTTTTTTAGACATTTGGAAATTATTTGTGTTTTTTTACTTGGATTTGAAGATTCACCCATTATTGAGAATGGAGAGGTTTTCACAACAGATTTGTCTGAGGTAGATCTATCTAGTTTGTTTATGTAGAAGCAATAACACGTTTTTAGTGGAAACTAACAGATATGCTGATCTTGTAAACCATCTTCTGCGGAACTTTGAAAACTATTTTTGTCAAACAAGGAACGATGAAAACAAGCAAGTCTATATATTTGTGCTGTTTCACCTTCAACTTCTTGTATCTAAGAAACTAACACACATAACAAAAACAATAACACCAACAAGTTCTGTATTCATTTATGTCTCTACCCATAACAAAATCATATCTATAGTAAAAGTAAAGTAAAGTAACCCATAGCATTACTGCCGTAGGGGTGTGAGATGTTAGCGATCTCACATTTCAAAGAGTCGGCTATATGAGGGCGGTAGCCATCTCCTCTCCCTAGCCGCTTTTACTTCCCGGATGAACCGGTACCCATTTATGGCTGGGTCGACCCAGGAGCAATTGCAGTCTGAAAAACATTACTGCCTCAACTGAGGAATGAACCCATGACCACTCAGATGCGAAACCAGCACGCTAACCACTGCGCTGCGCGATTCCCATATCACAGTAAAACGTGACGTGCTGAAAAACAGTGCAGCTGAAGGGAAAATTGTGTCAATTTTTAGTGTGGTTTTGTAAAGGCTAAGGAAGACATGTAAGTCCAAAAATTCAACACTAAACTCAGAATGGTATAGAGCTTTTCTTTAGCTCCAAACAACAGTCGGGTCGTCATGGAAACTCATCTGACAGTGTAAACACAAGGGATGCGACAAGAAGAAAAACAAGTACGTTACCTCTCAGTAAACAAAGACTCAACTTCTTGTACTGTGGATATATCCGGGGATCCTTCCGCTTTCACCATATTGTAAATTGTAGTACAAGTCCGAGTGTTCTGGTTGTCACTTTTTGAAAATATCTGGCCACACATGCTAACACATTGTCTTTGGTTCACTACAGAAGTCAAACCTGAAGATCTTTTACCAATTAAAGAGTCTGTTAATTCTAATTTAATTTTAGCCAGACCTCCCGAAGAAAGCTGGCCACACATTCTATCACATGGTCTTTGATTCGCAGCAGAAACAAAACCTGAAGGTCCAGTCTGAATTAAACAGTCTGATTCTTCAGATTTAATTTGAGTCAAACATCCTGAAGAAATCTGCTGCACTGTATTTCCATAAAGCACTGAATACTGGCCAGTTTGGCTGTCACTGTCTAAGGAATTTTCACCTCCAGAACCCATGCATCCTGTGGTTTGGTTCAGAAGTGTTTGATGTGTTCCATCTTCATGCTTGTTCAAAGGTTTGTATTTCTTCTCCTGGAGTCTCTTAATTTCCAGTATGTCACTGGTTCGTTTGACAGAAGTGTATCTGCCAGTTTTGATTGCTGCAACAAAAAACCAGAAAAGAGATTTGATATTTAGTTAGTTCACCATAAAATTTTCATATTAACATTTGAGCAAGATTTCTACTTATACAAGTCAATTTATACCAGATGAAAACAAATACACCGTAAAATATAAATTGTACTAGATAGGTTAAACCTGCACATACAAATCAGTGGTGTACCTTGAAATCTCAAACAATGTGTGCTTAAAACTTCAAAATGTATTAAACAAAATATATTAAAAACAAGAATATTACTTACCAATATTATTTATAAATCAATTCGAATCTCCTCTTCTGTCAGAAAAACTGATCAATGACATCATCGCTTATTCCAAACTCCACTATCTTTAGAAAACAGTAAACACGGCTAACAAAAAGGCTTAGGTCGAATCTCACAACCTGTCAATCATTCTGCCGTATCATATGGTGAAACTGCAAAGTGTTCACATTTCTGTTCTTTGTGTCTGGAAACTGAACTGTCAAGGCCAGACCTAAGGTTTACCGGCATTCAACTGGAAACTGAACTGTCAAGACCAGGGCTAGGTTTACCAGCATTCAACTAGAAACTGAACTGTCAAGACCAGGGCTAGGTTTACCAGCATTCAACTAGAAACTGAACTGTCAAGACCAGGTCTAGGTTTACCGGCATTCAACTGGAAACTAAACTGTCAAGGCCAGACCTAAGGTTTACCGGCATGCAACTGGAAACTGAACTGTCAAGACCAGGTCTATGTTTACCGGCATTCAACTGGAAACTGACCTGTCAAGACCAGGTCTAGGTTTACCAGCATTCAACTGGAAACTGAACTATCATGACCAGGTCTAGGTTTACCTGCATTCAACTGGAAACTGAACTGTTAAGACCAGGTCTAGGTTTACCAGCATTCAACTGGAAACTGAACTGTCAAGACCAGGTCTAGGTTTACCAGCATTCAACTGGAAACTGAACTGTTAAGACCAGGTCTAGGTTTACCAGCATTCAACTGGAAACTGAACTATCAAGACCAGGTCTAGGTTTACCGGCATTCAACTGGAAACTAAACTGTTAAGACCAGGTCTAGGTTTACCGGCATTCAACTGGAAACTAAACTGTCAAGACCAGACCTAGGTTTACCGGCATTGAACTGGTAACTAAAATGTTATGGCCAGGGCTAAGGTTTACCGGCATTCAACTGGTAACTAAACTGTCAAGACCAGGGCTAGGTTTATGGGCATTTTTCTTCTTCTTCTTCTTCGTACGCTGTTAGACGTCAACTTGAATTTGTTCGAAGAAAGCAGCTGTCATCCTGAGGCTGTCGACACTGCCATAGAGCTTGTCTAGTGTTGCCACTGGTGATGGCCTCATCTGCTTTCTCTGGTCCTCGTATGTCGGGCAATTTTGCAGTAGATGTTCAACGGTCATTTTCCCTGTACCACAAGTGCTTCATCAGTGCCACCTATCTTCAGTTTATTGAATAGGTGGTACCTCAGTCTGTTGTGGCCTGTGTGGAGTCTGAAGACCATGACCTGCTCTCTTCTGTTCAGCTGGTAGTAGGCATCATTTTTTGTGTAGCCAGTATGTTCTGTTTCCGATTTGGCCATGTATCTGGCCCTAATAAACCTTTTGGACTCTTCGCAGGTCACACTAGAATCTGGTCTGGTTGTGGTAATCTTGCACCTTCTTTTGCCAGTCTGTCTGCCTCCTCATTGCCTTGGATGTTACAGTGGGATGGAACCTACTGGTTTACAGGCATTCAACTGGAAACTAAACTGTCAAGGTCAGGCCTAGGTTTACCGGCATTCAACTGGAAACTAAACTATCAAGGTCAGGGTTAGGTTTACCGGCATTCAACTGGAAACTGAATTATCAGACCATGCCTAGGTTTACTGTCTTTTGAGATGTTTATTTTATCATCGTAACTTCTCGACAAAAATGGCAAACTTACTCAATTATCAACAATATTTTCCATTTTGTAACAGTTACATTAATAAATATTTACACTTTTGGCCGCTCTTTTACATAATTATATACAATAAAATAAGCAAATAATAAATTGTTTAGCACAAAGTAAACTACACAAGGCATGTAGTTTTCATTAACTGTTGAAAAGGTGTGCTGCAAGGTTCCAGCACCACTAGACTGCTATTTCCTTCATAAACCCTTTCTCCCCCTGCTTCTGGTTCTCCGTGAGCGGAATACAGCAGAACAAAGTTGTAAATATAACAAACCAAATAATATGAAACTTTGTGTTATCAATATTCTATTTTGCTCTTTATTTTATCTATATTCATTTAATTTTAAGTTTCTTCTTAGTCGACCTGTAATTCTACAGGGGCAGATGCCGCTGTGTAAGTCCCAGCTCTTGCATGAGCTGGATGTAGCCGGGAGAAGGGTTTTCTGCTTAGCGGGCTAGGCTTGAGCAGCTTAATACGCCACTGCGTTGTGAGAATCGCGTACAGAGGGCGGTTAACCGATGTGCGAGCTCATCTCAATAGACAAACACTAGAGCAAAGTAGACCCGCAACCTGTTAGGCGTCATCTATGCTGCTCTAAACAAACCACCTTCTTCTTCTTCCGCGTTCTCAATCTCCGCGCTAACAAAGCCCTGAACAGGGCTTTGCAAGTAGCTGGATGTAGTCCGGAGAACAGAATGCGTTGTGTCAGTAGTTTACAGCTTGACTGCGACATTTGACACATCCGTCTTTGGCAGTAAACAAACCACCTAACCATGGCCGGTGTTATGCCATGTTTCACAGTTAGTTGTCTCTTACGACATGCTCTCTGTGAGGCAGTGGTGCTATTCTTGTCCTTGTTTATTCCTCCGGCTGTGTGCTACACACCTACCACTCTTGTAATTTACGCCACTAATAAAGATGTGCAAGCATGCACAATGTACAAATATAAATCATACTAGAGGGGGTAAAACTTGTACATAAAATTGTGCAAGCCCATATAATGTTTTTGTGAGTGTGCACAGCTAATGCAGTCATATCAGGCTTCAATCCTCAGACACTGATAAGATCACTGGAGCACAGAGAAAAACCCTGTATCTAGATTAGGCCTTCACGTCTCATGAGCAGGGGACTGAGTGGTCTCCAGGTAAGACATCAGCCTAGGGTGCTGGAGGTCGCGGGTTCAAATTACAGTGGAGACCTTGATTTTCTCACATGGACTTTCTCATATTTCCCCGAATCTCTGGACAGTAGAGATCAGACGCCCAGAACGTCGCTCTCACAACAGGTGATCTGTAAGACTCTCGATCTCTAGCCAGAACGTCGCTCTCACAACAGGTGATCTGTAAGACTCTCGATCTCTGGCCAGAATGTCGCTCTCACAACATCCGATCTGTAAGACTCTCGATCTCTAGCCAGAACGTCGCTCTCACAACAACCGATCTGTAAGACTCTCGATCTCTGGCCAGAACGTCGCTCTCACAACAACCGATCTGTAAGACTCTCGATCTCTGGCCAGAACGTCGCTCTCACAACATCCGATCTGTAAGACTCTCGATCTCTGGCCAGAACGTCCCTCTCACAACAACCGATCTGTAAGACTCTCGATCTCTGGCCAGAACGTCGCTCTCACAACATCCGATCTGTAAGACTCTCGATCTCTGGCCAGAACGTCGCTCTCACAACATCCGATCTGTAAGACTCTCGATCTCTAGCCAGAACGTTGCTCTCACAACAGCCGATCTGTAAGACTCTCGATCTCTGGCCAGAACGTTGCTCTCACAACAGCCGATCTGTAAGACTCTCGATCTCTGGCCAGAACGTCGCTCTCACAACAACCGATCTGTAAGACTCTTGATCTCTAACCAGAACTCCTGGCTCTGTCGCTGTCATTCTCAAGAGCTCCAGGATGTCTTGTGTCCATCTTCTCCTCAGTCTACCTCTATCCTGCTTTCCAGGCACCATATCCTCTTTTCCATGTGATTATGACGTTTGATGTGGCCAAAATATTTGAGCTTTCTGGACAAGATATTGTTTACTAACTAATCTTCCTCGATATCCAGTTCTTGTAGGATATCTGGATTATTCCTTTTCGCTTTCCGTGGTATTTTGAGCATCCATCTGTAGCATTTTAGTTCAAAAGATTCAATCCTTTCCTTAAGTGTCTGTGTGGTGGTCCACATTTCACATCCGTACGTTGCCACCAGGAAGATGTACGCCTCAGAATGTAAAAAAATACCCTCTGCAGCCTGCTACCAAAGGTGCATCATTAAAAGTGACGAACAACCACACAGATAAAAAAAACAAAAAAACAATATTTTACCTTCTTTAGCCATTCCGACGGACAGACACTTTTGGTATCTGCAGTACTGACACAGTTTATTGCGGCCGTGTTCAATCGCACAATGGCTGCCGTCTTCACATTTGTACTGGTTACTGATTTTCATGCTTCGATGGAAGAAGCCCTGAGGAGTGACAACATCTGATGATGTAATGGAGTTCATGATGATGTGGGAGAATTTCTGAAGATGTAGGAGAGTTTGTGAAGATGTAGGAGAATTTCTGAAGATGTAGAAGAGTTTGTGAAGATGTAGGAGAGGTTATGTAGATGAAGAAGAGGTTGTGAAGATGAAGAAGAGGTTGTGAAGATGAAGAAGAGGTTGTGAAGATGAAGAAGAGCTATGATTATATAAGAGAGGTCATCAAGATGTTGGAGAGGTCATCAAGATGTTAAAGAGATCATAACATATAGGAGAGTTTGTGAAGATGTCAGAGAGTTTGTGAAGATGTAGGAGAGTTTGTGTGTGAACATGTAGGGGAGTTTGTGTGTGAACAAGTAGGGGAGTTTGTGAACATGTAGGGGAGTTTGTGTGTGAACATGTAGGAGCGTTTGTGTGTGAACATGTAGGGGAGTTTGTGTGTGAACATGTAGGGGAGTTTGTGAACATGTAGGGGAGTTTGTGTGTGAACATGTAGGGGAGTTTGTGAACATGTAGGGGAGTTTGTGTGTGAACATGTAGGGGAGTTTGTGAACATGTAGGGGAGTTTGTGTGTGAACATGTAGGGGAGTTTGTGTGTGAACATGTAGGGGAGTTTGTGAACATGTAGGGGAGTTTGTGTGTGAACATGTAGGGGAGTTTGTGTGTGAACATGTAGGGGAGTGTGTGTGTGAACATGTAGGGGAGTTTGTGTGTGAACATGTAGGGGAGTTTGTGAACATGTAGAGGAGTTTGTGTGTGAACATGTAGGGGAGTTTGTGAACATGTAGGAGAGTTTGTGTGTGAACATGTAGGGGAGTTTGTGAACATGTAGGGGAGTTTGTGTGTGAACATGTAGGGGAGTTTGTGTGTGAACATGTAGGGGAGTTTGTGTGTGAACATGTAGGGGAGTTGGTGAACATGTAGGGGAGTTTTTGAGCATGTAGGGGAGTTTGTGTGTGAACATGTAGGAGCGTTTGTGTGTGAACATGTAGGGGAGTTTGTGTGTGAACATGTAGGGGAGTTTGTGAACATGTAGGGGAGTTTGTGTGTGAACATGTAGGGGAGTTTGTGAACATGTAGGGGAGTTTGTGTGTGAACATGTAGGGGAGTTTGTGAACATGTAGGGGAGTTTGTGTGTGAACATGTAGGGGAGTTTGTGTGTGAACATGTAGGGGAGTTTGTGAACATGTAGGGGAGTTTGTGTGTGAACATGTAGGGGAGTTTGTGTGTGAACATGTAGGGGAGTGTGTGTGTGAACATGTAGGGGAGTTTGTGTGTGAACATGTAGGGGAGTTTGTGAACATGTAGAGGAGTTTGTGTGTGAACATGTAGGGGAGTTTGTGAACATGTAGGAGAGTTTGTGTGTGAACATGTAGGGGAGTTTGTGAACATGTAGGGGAGTTTGTGTGTGAACATGTAGGGGAGTTTGTGTGTGAACATGTAGGGGAGTTTGTGTGTGAACATGTAGGGGAGTTGGTGAACATGTAGGGGAGTTTGTGAGCATGTAGGGGAGTTTGTGTGTGAACATGTAGGGGAGTTTGTGAACATGTAGGGGAGTTTGTATGTGAACATGTAGGGGAGTTTGTGAACATGTAGGGGAGTTTGTGTGTGAACATGTAGGGGAGTTTGTGAACATGTAGGGGAGTTTGTGTGTGAACACGTAGGGGAGTTTGTGAACATGTAGGGGAGTTTGTGAACATGTAGGGGAGTTTGTGTGTGAACATGTAGGGGAGTTTGTGTGTGAACATGTAGGGGAGTTGGTGAACATGTAGGGGAGTGTGTGAACATGAAGTGAAGTTTGTGTGTGAACATGTAGGGGAGTTTGTGTGTGAACATGTAGGGGAGTTTGTGTGTGAACATGTAGGGGAGTTTGTGTGTGAACATGTAGGGGTTTGTGAACATGTAGGGGAGTTTGTGTGTGAACATGTAGGGGAGTTTGTGTGTGAACATGTAGGGGAGTTTGTGTGTGAACATGTAGGGGAGTTTGTGTGTAAACATGTAGGGGTTTGTGAACATGTAGGGGAGTTTGTGTGTAAATATGTAGGGGGTTGTGAATATGAAGGGGAGTTTGTGTGTGAACATATAGGGGTTTGTGAACATGTAGGGGAGTTTGTGTGTAAACATGTAGGGGTTTGTGAACATGAAGGGGAGTTTGTGTGTGAACATGTAGGGGACTTTGTGTGTGAACATGTAGGGGAGTTTGTGAACATGTAGAGGAGTTTGTGTGTGAACATGTAGGGGAGTTTGTGTGTGAACATGTAGGGGAGTTTGTGTGTGAACATGTAAAGGAGTTTGTTAAAATATAGGGGAGTTTGTGAACAGTTGGGTTGAAAAAAAAAATATAACGATAGTCGTACATCAAACACTTCTGTAAGGAATGGAGGTTTTAAAGGCTAGATTGTACGAGGCACCAGTTTGTTTGAGGTGGGATGGCCAGTTCCCCCTCCTTGGTGTTTTTCCTCACCTACCAATAAGTCAGATACTCCATTTACAGCTGAGTGACAGAGAAGCAGTCAAGCCATGAGTCTGTCAAACTGAGCATGGCAGGATTGGACCTGGGCACATTGGAATTGCAAAGCAAGCTCCTAACACAAACCGCATCCTCCCAACACAAACCGCATCCTCCTAACACAAACCGCATCCTCCTAACACAAACCGCATCCTCCTAACACAAACCGCACCCTCCCAACACAAACCGCATCCTCCTAACACAAACCGCATGCTCCTAACACAAACCGCATCCTCCCAACACAAACCGCATCCTCCTAACACAAACCGCATGCTCCTAACACAAACCTCATCCTCCCAACACAAACCATACCCTCCCAAGACAAACCGCATCCTCCCAACACAAACCCCATCCTCCCAACACAAACCACATCCTCCCAACACAAACCCCATCCACCCAACACAAACCGTATCCTCCCAACACAAACCGTATCATTCCAACACAAACCACATCCTCCCAACACAAACCCCATCCACCCAACACAAACCGTATCCTCCCAACACAAACCCCATCCTCCCAACACAAACCCCATCCTCCCAACACAAACCGTATCCTCCCAACACAAACCGTATCCTCCTAACACAAACCCTATCCTCCCAACACAAACCCCATCCTCCCAACACAAATCCCATCCTCTTATCACAAACCCCATCCTCCCAACACAAATCCCATCCTCCCAACACAAACCACATCCTCCCAACACAAACCACATCCTACAAACACAATCCCCATCCTCCCAACACAAACTACATCCTCCCAACACAAACCCCATCCTCCCAACACAAACCCCATCCTCCCAACACAAACCCCATCCTCCCAACACAAACCCCATCCTCCTATCACAAACCCCATCCTCCCAACACAAACCACATCCTTCCAACACAAACCACATCCTCTCAACACAAACCACATCCTCCCAACACAAACCCCATCCTCCCAACACAAACCCCATCCTCCCAACACAAACCCCATCCTCCCAACACAAACCACATCCTCTCAACACAAACTACATCCTCCCAACACAAACCACATCCTCCCAACACAAACCACATCCTCCCAACACAAACCCCATCCTCCCAACACAAACTGCATCCTCCCAACACAAACAGCATCCTCCCAACACAAACAGCATCCTCCCAACACAAACCGCACCCTCCCAACACAAACCACATTCCCCCAACACAAACCCCATCTTCCTAACACAAACCAAATCCTCCCAACACAAACCGCATCCTCCCAAATGAAGGAGAGTTTGTGAACATGGAGGAGAGGTCATGATTCTTCCTCTTCTTCTGTGTTCGTCCTGAAGAGGACTTTGTGACACAATGCTGTAGTTTACAACAAAGCTGCGATAAATATACCCCACCTGAGGCACAAAAAAGTGTCCCATCAGAATCCAACCCCAACCCACTCCTGAGTGCCTGCTGTGTACACATTCATATGAAACCGTTGATCATCATCTCTTTAAGTGCTCAGTGCTCAATGATTTTAAGATAATGCTTCTTCCTCCGAGGCCAGATAAATGGAACACTTTGTATAGAACTAGACAACAACTGATAAACATAGGCAGATACCATTACATGGCATTGGGCTGATGGGTGAGAGCCCGAATGCTGCTGGATCCGTAACAAGGCAAACATAGCAAACATAGCAGACGATGATGGCATAATTTATTTGCTAGCGTTATTTTTAGTAAGGATTAACTGCACTACTTTTTAACCTCACTATCTCATCTCGAGTCGCCCGACCCCAGTGGCAAGTCAAGGACAAGACGACTAGGGGGTGACTACAAGATGCAGAGGATTCTACATCAAGCACTCATGAAAAAGACGTCAGAGGCCAGAGTCGAACCCACACCACCTGATCACGAGGCCAACAGCTTAGCCACTTCGCCACAGAATCCCACGGGATTCGTAACAACAACATTCATATATATATATATATATATATATATATATATATATATAAACCAACCTTGCAAGCTTCACACGTGTTGGCTCCATAATGAAAACCAGCTCCTGGGGCTTCACAGACATGACAGGGTGGAAGAATAGCCTTGGACTTGCCCTCGGGATCAATCTGTTTCCTTTTTCTTCCCATCCTGAAACTATATTATGCCATGTAGCTCTGATTCAGACAAATACTCCCCCAGCTCCTGGTATGAACAGGCAAATTTCACAAGAAGGCTAGTTTCGGTGATCAAGTGTTCGACAGCTGGATGTCAACTTGTAACGATTTGAGATCTGGTAAAATAGAAAACAAATATTTTCAATTAAACTATACAGATACCAAGATACCATTCGAAGCTAAAGATGCAGCAGTGAATGGGCTGACAGCAGGCAGCGTTTCTTAGCACGATATGTCATACCCTGTGTGAAGAGCCCTGAACAGGTTATGAGCGGGAGTGTCAGGTGTAGATCAACTTGAAAATATAGGGATATGCAGATGACGATGTCTGCGAATGTAGATCCATCCAAGACTTTAAATATCTGTATAACTGTCCATGAATGCAAGAACTCTGTTCTCTGCCGGATCTGATCCCAGCAAATGACAGAACTTCCAGGGCAGTTGTTTTCTGGTCCAATACTTTGTGAGCTTGCCAGACACGGAAAGTAAATAAATACCCTATTTTAACCTACAAATATATAATTCTTTAGTTCGGGAAACAGCACATTTAAATATCTTCAAAATGACACAGATCTGGATCTATATATTTCATACAAATATCTAGGAAACTACAGCTTGATGTGTTGTACAATCACGTCAGGGAAACTGTAAATACAAATTTAAATTAATTACATACAATTTAATCACAAAACAGCTTGTACCAGAAGTTAATGAGTTGAAGATGAAAATGTTTATCATTAATAAGTCAGTGTTTCACTTTCAATGGGGTTGGTATTAACATATTGTTGTGAGTAATGGTAATGGGTCATATGTTATAGCTATATCAATATGGCATGGCATTGAGAAGAGGGGACCTAATGAAATGTGTTAGATCTAAATTGACACGTGGAATTAAAAAAATGTCAATGTCACATTCAACACCTCCCAGATTAACAAACAAACTAACTCGGCAGTTCTCAAAAGTCGCCTAGAAGACTTTAACATTACATAACATTTAAAGGGAAACGAAATACACCATTTTCTTCGCCAGGAGAGGCCATATCACTAGCAGCAAGACGGAAGGCAACCTAACCAATGAATTGTAACAGGTTGGATCGGTGATATGTAGAAGAATTCTCCACGATTTAAGACAGGTATAAACATTTAAACTGGAAAATATTCACTTATTCCAGGGTCAGGGCCTATCTTTTATTAACAAGGCGGAAGAAGAAGGCGACCTAACCAAGTCGGATGTAACCAACTAATAACTTACTTAGTCCTTAGTGTGTGTAACTTACTTTGAAACACTATTCCTCCTTAACAGATTGTCAATAATAGAAGTTAGAAGACTTTACCTTGATATCTGGATTATCAATTCCGTGAAAACAAGTTAGTTTAAGGACGTAGAACTAGTAGAAAGCCGTTATTAACTCATCAGCTCGGGAATGTGACGAGACCATGTTTGTGTCGTCTGGCGGATGCGACCTCTATTTTTGACACATGACTCAAAAGGTACTGACCTGAGGTTATAGTTCATAGGGTCAAAGGTTAAATGAGGGTTGTCAACAAACAGAAGTTTGTTAAATATATAGTATATAGCAATACCTCCTCTTCCTCTTCTTCTTCTTCTTCAGCGTTTATCCTGAAAAGAACGTTGTCGTAGCTTATACTAGTTTACAGTAAGGCTGCGATATCTGCACTTTTCGTTCCGACACATTGCGTATACGATTTCAGCTGGCTTTTTTTTGCCTCCTTCCCACTGTGATCCCTTTCAGTTTCAGTATTTAATTTTTTTTATTTTATATGTTTGCCTCATTAGTTTCTACTGGCGGAGGCGCGCTTATTCCACCCCAGACCGTAGTCAATTGTGCGATATTAAGACGCATAAACCAGTGCTTGGATGTATGTGTGCGTCTGTATGTACCTATGCTAGGTTTGTGCGCTCTCAGAAGCTAGCCCAACCAAAGTGCGATGGAAGGGCCTCACCCTGAGGACGCGTGTGAAAGTTGTGCAAGAATGTGATTGTTGGACAGAGTCAAATGAAACAAGAGTGCATGGAAAGAAGAGAGAGCTGACCTGGATGGCAAGACGAACTTTAGAATGATCCCTAAAAGTATGATCCCTTGGTATCCCTTAACTGACCGTTTTTATACTGGTTTAGAAGACTCATCAGAGTCTGTATACAACCAGTTACATTTGCCTTATCCTGCTCTAAAAGCTATGCGCGTCCAATTTATTCTTAAATGCATTAACTGTCTCTGTCTCTGCTACCTCCTGGGGCAATGCATTCCAAGCATTCATCACTCTCTGACTACAAAAAATATCTCCTAATATCCAATCTGGACCTTTTAATTTGTATCTGTGCCCTCTTGTTCTCGTTGGTGGTTGTATTTTGAAAAACTTGTTATAGTCTAATTTAACCTTTCCTGTGATTATCTTATAAATCTGTATTAAGTCACCATTGAAATGCCCAATCTATAGGGAAATGAGATGCTAGAACTGGTCAGAGGGTGCGGAATTCAGACAAAAGCTGTGGGGCAGCCGCTTCGACCTGCTGAAGACAACATACTTCATCATGACGACTGGCCTGCAGATATAGCATGACCAAAAGATCCTGAACGCAAAGAAGAAGAAGTCACCTCGAATTCTTCTCTTTTCTAGACACTGTAGGCCAGTTTTTCTTAGTCTTTCCTCATAACTGTAATTCTGGAATCCAACTATCAGTTTTGCCTCTCTCCTTTGTATCCTTTCCAGCATGTTTATATCCCCGCTACGGTAAGGACTCCACACCTGTACACAGTACTCCAATCTAGGTCTAACCAATGTTTTATACAGTTCGACAATCACTTCCTTACTCCTATGTTTAATATTTCTTTTAAACATACCTACCATCGCATTTGCCTTTTCACTGCTACCTGGACTTGCTCACTCACTTTACCTTTATGATCCCTAGGTCCCTTCCATTTTCTATCATTCTAATATTGTTCTCTCCCATTCTGTAATTATGTTCCATATTGGATGTACCCATCTGGATGACTGTACATTTATCTATATTAAACTCTATTTGCCATCTTACAGACCAGTCTAGAACTTTATCTAAATCCGACCTCATTGTATTCACTTTTGCTATAGAGATTAAAATAAGGCGAACCAGAGCTGCCAAGACCCTTCTACACCTTCTCGCGGGGATCCTGAATAGTAGGCGGCAACAGATCAAACTGGCTAAGGAGAAGGGATCGAAGAGGAAAGGCTAATTCAGTACCCAAAACAGTCTGCTGAAGTCGGATGTGTTGGACCGAAAGGTGCAAATATCACAGTCAAGCTGTAAACTACGACACAACGCATTCCGTTCTTTGGACTGCACTCTGTTACTTTAGCCCTTATCAGGGCTTGGTAGCGGGAGATTGAGAACGAACGACGCCTAACCAAATAAAAAGACACGATACTGTATTTTTTTAAATACTGGAGGGGTAGGTTAAAGGTCGGTGGACTAGAGGGGGTTAGCGCTATAAGTGGGAGAGCAACAGTACAATATGGACTAATGTCAGTCTGACAGAGTGTGCCGTCAAGACAAGAGACAGAAAGTATTGGATGTCACTGGCAACCAACCTTCGGTGCACTTGAACACTTCAATTGAATATGATAGATCATGTCCCGAATGATGCATAACTGTCTGCAACCTTCCCTGTCACAAGCGAAACCAATCAGGGTTGTGTGATGGCCCCAACATTCTTTAGCATGGCATTTGTTGCCTTGCTGTCTGATATTGCATGTGACTCTGCCGAGAGACATGTCACCCAAGCGAGTCAGGTCCTTGGAGAGGGGTCAGACTACAAGGCCATGAAGCAGGTGGGACCCTACAGGTATAGCTGCAGACCCCCACCGGTGACGGGCATGTGCACAGGGCTGTACCAATCCACCCCCACTCCATGAATTAAATGCATTCTTGTCTCGTTCTGTGCTGTGTGTCCTCTAGCAGTTATTCCCCAAGGATGATGAGGAGAAACAGACCAGCGGCCATCGCACACCTCTGTTTTTTTTTTTGGTGCCAGTCTCTCATGTGGTGGGGAATGCCAGACATGCCATCACTACAGGAAGTCTGGCAAAGCTGACTAAGGAATAGTGAAATAGCCGACCTAGGTGTATATGATATATTGATATGTGCCCAGTGTCGCTCGTGACAATTCCAGACTTCTATTGAACACAGAAAACTAAAATAGAACGAGCCATTCTGTCACTTTTATTTGTCGACTTCACAGTTTCACTCAGCTCAGTGTTTAGAATACACAGATCAGATGACGACATAACGGCCAACAGTCTAACACAGTTGTGGAGGATTTCACACATCCAAACTTCTAACACTCTCACACATTAGAACTTCTAACACGCTCACACATTCAAACTTCTAACACGCTCACACATTCAAACTTCCAACCCCTCACACATTCAAACTTCCAACCCCTCAAACATTCAAACTTCCAACCCTCCCACACATTCAAACTTCCACACTGACGTTTGGCTTCCTCGTATTGTAAGAGTTTCTTTTTATCCATCATGTTGTGGCTCTTAAGGATACATCTCCGCTTGAATCTGTAGCAACTTTGTCCTTCCAGGATGTCAGACACATCCCCAGAGCCTTCATAACTTAACATCTTTATACTGGCTTAGAAGACTTCAGAGTCTGTATACAACCAGTTTCTTTTACTTCACTTGATCTAAAAACTATGCGCATCCAATCAATTCTTGAATGCATTAATTGACGCTACCTCCACTATTTCCTGTGGCAATGCATTCTAAGAATCCAATACTTCAGATTTATGCTTCAGGGTAATATAAGCTGATCAACAGCCCGACTTCCGAAAAGAAGACAGCTACTATAAACTAGAGAAGAGCAAGTCATCATCTTCAGACTGAGAACTGGGCATAACAGACTCAAGGGTCATCTTTACAACAAAATGAGGATTGGGACAGATGGCAGGTGCCCATGTGGGGAGCATATCATGACCGAGGAACACATCCTGCAAAGCTGCACGCTCACGCAGGAAAAGATAGAACAATACTGGCCTCGTGAGACAGATATCAGACAAAAGCTGTATGGAGATGAAACAGCCTTACAAACAATGGTGTCCTTTGTAAGAGAAACCTGGATCTTGATCTGAGGATGAACGACGAAGATTCATGCTTATGCACATCTTTGAATCTCAGCAGTAGTCAGTCAACTGTTCTTTTGCCATCCACAAACTGCCCATAAAGACTATCTTTGGGGATGCGACCATCTTCCAAGCATCAAACATGACCAAGCCATCGTAGTCTTTGGTGTCTAAAGAGAGCGTACATGCTTGGGAGACAGGTGCGAAAGTGCATCTCTGCATTTGCCAGTCCATATAATACCAAGAATGGATATCAGATCCTGTAGATTTTGTTTGTTTGTTTCCAATGCCCACAATGAGTAGGTTTACTCTTTTCTGCACCCTGAAAAGGACATCAAGTGGTGGGTTGAAGTGGTTTTCCTCACATCTCGAGTGTGCAGATGAAGGTGGACCGGGGTACTCCAGGCGATTTTGCTATGCTTGGCTTTAGATGCCTTCCCACCTTTCTACCCTGCGGGTTACATGTTTATGGAAAGGCTTCGGTGGTAACCCTGAGGCAAAATCTGCATCCTATGCTATCTCCAGTCGTCTCGATGAATGTCTTGCCACTGGCAAAAGGTAGCTCAGGCTCTGTGAGTGAGGTTGACAAAAGGCGCAGTTTCTTCCTCACTTTAATCCAAATCTCCGCGCAAGTCACCCATTTCAGCGGACACAGCAAGAGATACGACTGTCCACACGGTTGAACAAAGAGAGTGGTCTTCATCACTTGTGATGGACAAACTATCGGCTTTATCGGCATGTCGCTCACCACTCCAGGGATCATGTTGATCCCTCACCTCCTTAGCCAGGATGCCATGAAAACAGCCCGTTTCCAGGGACGGCTATAAGGAAGACAAGGTGAGAGTCTTGGCCAGCACATTTTGCTTGACCCTCACTAACATGTATGATCAGTATGTTGTGTCTGACGAGATGTTAGTCTTCCTCCCCACGAGCTGTGGGTGGAAGGTGTTAAGCTTGTGCTCTTGTTTGGCATTGATTGTCCCAGCCTCGCTACCATATAGGAGCATGCTGACAGCACATACACCATCGACATGGTTTTAATTGTCAGTTTCTGGTTTTCCCAAACACATGTCGTTCGACAAGCAAATGTAGCAGCAGCCTTGCCAATGTCTTCTTCTTCTGCGTTCGTTCTCAATCTCCCGCTACCAAGCCCTGAACAGGGTTTCACAAGTAGCAGGATGTAGTCCGGAGAACGGAATGCGTTGTGTCGCTAGTTTACAGTTTGACTGCATTATTTGCACCTTTCGGTCCGACACATCCGTCTTCGGCAAGCCAATGACTATTTTTGGGTCTAGCGAGAACTTGTCATTAGTGAGGGGCTTCCAGGAATGTGAATTGGTTCACAACTGACAATTCCTAATTATCGATGCTAAGAGCTGGCACGGTATCTACTTTTTTAATCCGTTACGTCATAAATTATAGGTTTCGTTAGTATCCTCCTCCAACCATCATTTACCTGCGTAAAGACAAGATGGATGATCATCAGTGAACGATGCTGTCTTGTCTTGCAAGAAAAAACTGTGCCATTGCCAGGTGTTACCAACATTGAATCTAAAGTGGAGTTCGCGTAGGCTAGTGGTTAAGTGACACGGCTCACAATCCGAAGGTGTTGGGTTTGCTCCCTATCACATCCCTGGCTGTTACCCTGGGAAAGCAAACCCTTAGAAAATGCAGGAGGAAGAAAACCCTTACATAAAATGCATGCTGAAGTCAGATACACTGGGCAGACAGGCGCAAAATAAAAACATAGTGCACCGCCTTGGGGAATAGAGAAATAAGGCGAACGCAACAAAGAATCTAAAGTGACCGCAGAGTGGTGAAGTAGTTGGTGGATTGGCGCCTAACCAAATCTAGCTGGGTTTGTTTTGTTTTTTTTGTTTTTTTTATGCGTTCGCCTTATTTTTCTAATCCCAAAGGCGGTGTGCGTTGCACTGTTTTTATTTTGCGCCTTTATTTTGCGCCTGTCGGCCCAGTGCGTCCGACTTCAGCATGCATTTTACATAAGGGTCTGCTTCCTCCTGCATTTTCTAAGGGTTTGCTTCCCCGGGGTAACGGCCGGTGCTGTGATGGGGATCGAACCCAGCACCTTCGTGTTGTGAGCCGTGCCACTTAACCACTAGGACTCGCCGTCCCCTTAGCTGGGTTTGAATTCTCAAAAGAGCAAGGGCATAGCCCTGTGTAAGTGGCATTGATCAATGTGTTTGACCTGACCCTGACTAGCTTTATGTAATATCTTAACAATAAAACAGAAAGTACATGTATCTGTTTGTCCGTCTTTCATTCTGTCGCTGTCTAGAATTTCTAGGTCAATGCGACTATTCTCTTCTCGCTGCGTCATTTCGTTTTTGAGTTAATTTACATTAACACGCTCAAACAATTTACAGCAACTGTATTCTTTTGGTATTCCATACACGGCCATACTTTCTATTGTAGGCACTCAAGACCAGATACTCGAAGTTCCAGTTTCAGTATAAGTTTGGAACTGATCAGTATAAGGGGTCAGTCCTTTGACCTTGGACAATGATGATTCAAAGGTTTTTTTCCAATATTTATTTAAGGAACTGAAATTTTATCTTTGAAGTTTGTCTACATTCAACAATTGTTTGGATAATTTGAACAAAGGACATGTTAAAGTAAGTCAACAGATACACTTAGTCCAGGACAAGTCTACGTTTGGAACAGATTAATAAAAGTGGTGGTCAGTCCTTTGACCACGGACAACGTGCGAGTTGGGACATGTTGACTAATCATATTTTGGAAGTATAAACATTGCTCCGGCCATGTGCTCCGTCCACGAGCTTTCAGTTCCGCAATTTTCATTCTCTCACTTGAGCGCAGTGTTGTTCTGACAGTTTTCTGTGTTATATGAATATTTTGTATATGGTGATTATCGCAATGTCACCAGCGATTCAAACACAAATTACCTAAAAAAACCTATCAAGCATTCAAAGTCGAAGCTATCAACACAACTTGCTAAAAGATGCTATGTCAACTTAAAGTCACTACCAAATTGTGTGTATTATAAAATTGTTATTTCCCAGGCAAAGCCAGGTGCTTAAGATCTAGTACATGATATATTAAAAGCAATACAAAACACAAATGCTGCAAGAAGGGAAAACAGATCAGAGCTCAACCAAAAAAAAACACCTCAACAATTGCTTTTCAGTGGCTGCCCTCCCATGGTGGAATCACAGGGAATGAGAAAGCTGATGTCCTGTCCCCAGCAGGCGGCAAGATGGAGTAACTTATCCATGCAGTGTCCTACCGAGAGGCAAAAACTATCATCTACAATTAGAACAACTCAAAATGGAAGAAAGACATGGAAGTGAGCAGTAGACCTGACCCAATACATCAGCTCCGCAGACACCAACAAACCACCAGCTCCGCAGACACCAACAAACCACCATCTTTCACCAGAAACAGGCCACTGCAGACTATTGGGTCACCTACATCGGCTCAAGATATCACACACAAGTGACTGCCCATGCGGAACCAGAGTCCAGACCCCTAAACACATCCTACAGGACTGCCCAATATACAGAGACCTACGATCCCAAACCTGGCCAGAGGGAGCTGAGGTGACGCAGACGTTCTGGAGTGGACTGTGGACTTAAACATAGCGACGGGACTACAGATCTTGTAATACTGAAAAGCCTGAACGCAGAAGAACTACATAATATAAATAAGCTTACTTTGAGTTTGTACACAAAATACAGCTTTTGCAATAGTTTCCATACATTATCCACGGATATGTCTTTTTCATTTCTGGTTGATGGAAATCAGTTGTTGATGCAATGTAATTCTTCTTCTTCTTCTTCGTTCGTTCTCAATCTCCCACTACCGAGTCCTAATCAGGGCTTTACAAGTAGCAGAATGTAATCCGGAGATCGCAATGCCTTGTGTCGCTGGTTTACAGCTTGACTGCAATATTTGCACATTTCAATCCGACACATCCGTCTTTGGCAGGACTGCTATGTAATGATGTCAAGGTTTGGCCATTCCTCCAATGGAGTGTAAGCTTCTCTGCCACGATAAAGAAATTTTTGCAGGAGTGAATAAGGCAGGCCTAACAGTGAAACGCATTTTTCTCGGTCTGGACCAAAACCAACAGCAAAAGAAACACATAAGAAGCTGAGACTAAGCAGAGACCATGGTTGCGTTAGAAGAGGAGAAAAACAGGAGCTGAGACCAGTGTTTTCCAGTGGGGTTTCCATCCTTTGAAGGTTTTGTAAGAGGAGAATGTCAAGGGAGTGGAAGAAATAGTTTCGTATAAGGAAACGGGCAACTGTTGCATCCCTGCGCATGAGAGCAACCATGAAAGGTGTGAGTGAGATAATGCTGAGGGTTTCTAGATGGGCTAAAAGTCTATGTGACATAAAGCTGGAAGCAGAGACACTGAATCTTTTGGAAAGGTATTCAATGTCACACTGGAGGTTCAGCATGCTCCCATTTGTTCTTGGAAGAGCTCCATTAATGATTAGAGTCTTAATGCTTCCACAGTGTCCAATGATGATAGCCAGAATCAATTCCTTTTCTATTCTAGCTCCGGCTTTGATCAGACTTTCTATAACTGATGGATTTGTTGCGCAGACAGCAAATTTTAAAGCAGTTTCAGATTTAGAGTTTGTCGTATTAACTGCTGCTCCTGCCTGAATGAGAGCTTGAACGTTGTCTAGTCCGCTGTAGCAAGCCGTCATCAATGGGGTTGTGCCTTCAGGACATTTTGAATGATTGACATCTGCTCCAGCATGTAGCAGCATCTCAATGAGTTCTAAAGAATACTTAAAACGACACGCCAAAAGTAGTGCCGTGGTACCGGTCTTGGTAACAGGGTTCGTGTCGGCTCCTGAACGAATCAGGAATTTCGCAGCATCAAAATGTTTGCCCAAGATAAATCCCATTAAAACTGTCAAGCCCCCAGAGTCTGCAAGATTCACATCTGCATCTGCACCAACCAACAATTTTACCAAATGCAAACAGCCACAAGTGTCTTCTGAATGACAAATTGAATAATGCATGTGAACTCTATCTTGCTGAAAGCTAATTCTTGCCGGGATCTCTACTTTCTTGCTAAGGTAGATTAGAGGACTTTCCAAAATATTGTTCACAGCATTGACATTGGCTCCAGATTGCACCAGGAATCTTACCAGGTTTATAAAGCCTTGAGCACATGCAGACATGACTGGAGTCAGACCATTATCACTAGGTATATTTACACCAGCGCCATGCTCGACAAGATACCGAACGATGTCGACATGCCCCTGCAGAGTGGCAAAATGCAAGGGTGTCATCCCTTCGAAGGAGGTATTATCGATGTCTGCTCGACCTTCAACAAGCCGACGTACGGTAGACAAATGTCCCTCCGCAGCTGCAGTCCACAGATCATCATGTGTTCCTAGATCCATCATGAATATAGTTTTAAACTTCGTGAAGCACAATTCTTCTTTTCATAATGTGTCATCGTTTCATTGAAAGTATAATTACACTTTTCGATATTCCAACATCTCAAAGTGAATAGTTTGTCCTGACATTGCCAGGTAACTGAAATGGATACAAGTAAATGTAGGGAAAGATGGATGTTGATACAAGTAAATGTAGTGAAAGATGGATGTTGATACAAGTAAATGTAGTGAAAGATGGATGTTGATACAAGTAAATGTAGTGAAAGATGGATGTTGATACAAGTAAATGTAGTGAAAGATGGATGTTGATACAAGTAAATGTAGTGAAAGATGGATGTTGATACAAGTAAATGTAGGGAAAGATGGATGTTGATACAAGTAAATGTAGCGAAAGATGGATGTTGATACAAGTAAATGTAGGGAAAGATGGATGTTGATACAAGTAAATGTAGTGAAAGATGGATGTGGATACAAATAAATTTAGTTAAAGATGCATACGGATACAAATAAATGTGGTGAAAGATGGTTGCAGATACAAATAAATGTGGTAAAAGATGGATGTTGATACAAATAAATGGAGTGAGAAGTCTTGTATTGCACTACAGAAAGAACTCAGGGTCACTTTCTATATTAAATTAATCAATCAATGCTCTTTTTGAGCAAAGACCATTGACAACCCTCCTCCAGCAAGTCCAATCTTGAGCTGCACTTTCTGTATCTTTCTAGTTGAGGTCGAGGAACCAAAGTTCATTTTCACAGTCTCTTCTCTAGGTGATTCTTGGTCTACCTTTTTTCTTGTTCATTGGTACTATTGGTTCATTGGTGTGAAGGTACTGGGTATATGAATGTGTGAGGGTACTGGGTATATGAATGTGTGAGCGTACTGGGTATATGAATGTGTGAGGGTACTGGGTATATGAATGTGTGAGGGTACTGTGTATATGAATGTGTGAGGGTACTGGGTATATGAATGTGTGAGGTACTGGGTATATGAATGTGTGAGGTACTGGGTATATGAATGTGTGAGGAAACTGGGTATATGAATGTGTGAGGGTACTGGGTATATGAATGTGTGAGCGTACTGGGTATATGAATGTGTGAGGGTACTGGGTATATGAATGTGTGAGGGTAATGGGTATATGAATGTGTGAGGGTACTGTGTATATGAATGTGTGAGGGTACTGGGTATATGAATGTGTGAGGGTACTGGGTATATGAATGTGTGAGCGTACTGGGTATATGAATGTGTGAGGGTACTGGGTATATGAATGTGTGAGGGTAATGGGTATATGAATGTGTGAGGGTACTGTGTATATGAATGTGTGAGGGTACTGGGTATATGAATGTGTGAGGTACTGGGTATATGAATGTGTGAGGTACTGGGTATATGAATGTGTGAGGGTACTGGGTATATGAATGTGTGAGGAGGTAACTGGAGACATGAATGTGTGAGGGGACTGGGTATATGAATGTGTGAGGGTACTGGGTATATGAATGTGCGAAGAAACAGAGTACATAAATGTGTGGGGGAATTGGGTTTATTAATGACAGGAGGTAACTGGGTATATGAATGTGTGAGAAGGTAACTGGGTATATGAATGTGTGAGGAGGTAACTAGGTATATGAATGTATGAGAGAACAGGGGTACATGAATATGTGAGGTAACTGGGTATATGAATGTGTGACGGAGCTGCATTATTGAATGTGTGAGAGTACTGGGTTTATGAATACATGAGTGAACTGGGTTTATGAATGTGTGGGGGAACTGGGTATATAAATGTGTTAGGAGGTAACTGGGTTTATGAATATGTGGGGGAACTGGGTAAATGAATTTGTGAGTGGACTAAATATATGTATGAGAAACTCCCCTGGGGTAGGAGCCTGAACCAGATGCCTCAGCTGGGTGGTAGATAATTGAATGATCTATTTATCTGGGGGTTAGCTGCGAATATCAAATAAACTACCACGAACTAGAAACGACGGCCTACGTGGAGGCAGCCCCTCCATCACGCAAAGACGCAACAGGCCAATCACATGTTTGTCTACCCACCTGATTACAAGTCAACAAAGGAAGAAAACAAGACAGACCTTTAAGATTACAAACTGGCACGAATTGCTGACTATGAAGATTGCGGAAAATACAGGCTGGCGTTCCTCTGGCAAACCTTTACAACCAAGGGTAGAAGAGGAGGGACTAAGTAGGTAAGGTAGAATACTCTACACCCCAGGGTAGAACAGGAGGGACTAGGTAAGTAAGGTAGAAGACTCTACACCCCAGGGTAGAAGATGTGACTAAGTAAGTAAGAGAATCTCCACAGATATGTCAAACTGTGTATGTACTCGTATGGTCTAAGTTGTACACAGATATGTCAAACTGTGTATGTACTCGTATGGTCTGAGTTGTACACAAATATGTCAAACTGTGTATGTACTCATATGGTCTGAGTTGTACACAGATATGTAGATATGTCAAACTGTGCATGTACTCATATGGTCTGAGTTGTACACAGATATGTCAAACTGTGTATGTACTTGTATGGTCTGAGTTGTACACAGATATGTCAAACTGTGCATGTACTCATATGGTCTGAGTTGTACACAGATATGTCAAACTGTGTATGTACTTGTATGGTCTGAGTTGTACACAGATATGTCAAACTGTGTATGTACTCATATGATCTGAGTTGTACACAGATATGTCAAACTGTGCATGTACTCATATGGTCTGAGTTGTACACAGATGTGTCAAACTGTGACGGAAACAAATAGAAGTGGTAGATGAATTCAAATCCCATGTGGATTCTGTGCACCATTACTGAGGAAGAAAGAACAGAACCACTGCAAATATGCACACATAACATAAAAGGCAAAGATAAAGATTTATAAATGGGGCTAGCAGACTCCTTGTGTAAAACAAACTGCTTAAAAAATCACTACAAAGACACAATGAGCCGTGGTGGAGACTTGATGTAGGGCCATCTACAGTGGTAGTATCTGCTTCTTATGGAAAGAATTGACGAAGATGGGATTAGTAATTTAGTTGTAATCTTTTAGTTGCCTACACATGATTTGCTGCAGAAAGAGGTCTCTGCCGTCCGCCGATCAAAGCGGCCGGGAAGCTGCCCGATATTCACCCCATACGGCGTGGAGGTGTGAAACCACTAGTAGAAGACTTAGTTCTCGGTCGGGGTGTCGTAAGCAGTAGAGCAGCCACCTCACTGCGAACTGTTGAGACGCAACCCTTGAGCATGAGATATGTCCGCACACCAGGTGAACATCTCCATGCCATTACCAGGCTTGTCTCCTGGTTAAATGCACTCCTTCAAGAGGAATCGCAGGTCGCTGACATTTGGTCCACGTGCTTGGCTGATAAGCCAATGGTGCGAAGCTACCACCTGAGGGACTACGGCCAAAGGCCTCTAAGCCAGAATCCCGCCCTAAATCTCAGCACCGCAGTGATGGAAGGCCACGTTATGGTTGGGACCTGGGGCTCGCGTCTCAGCCAGGCCCGGTCGAGCCGCAGAAATGCACCTGGCCAAATGCACTCCTGCCTCGCTCTTTACCTCTGTCTGCTATCAGCCATCCCAATGGACGCAGAAGAGATGCAGTCCAGCGGAAATTGCACCTCTGCCCTATTGTGACAACGTCCCAGGTGGCGGGGAATGCTAGGCGTGCCATCACTGCAGATGAGCCGAGAAAATAAAGGGAGCAAAGAGATCCTCACTCACATGCATATGTTACGTTTCTGGCAGGACGTGACGATCCTGAGACACAGTCACACTGGACTGCCTCTCTTCTGGGATAGTACAAACTAGTACATAGTCCATCATATCATATCATTGCCAAACCCTATAGACACGAGTAGGGAAGACTCGATAGTCCTGCAAGACAACTTCTCTAAGAGAGACAACTCTGACCAAAAACAACTGGGGGACAGCCAAAGGCTAAGGAGGGCAACCCTACAGAAACGCCTGTTGAAATCGGATGCACTGAGCCACAGGCTTAACAAAATAAAACAGTGCAACGTAAATATCGCTGTAAACAGCGTACGATGAAGAAGAGGAAGAAGTTTCTGCGGTTCTCTGATTTCACCAGAAATGAGGCGATGTGTTGCGTCAGAAGTCAAAATGAAAAAGCAGTCATGTGATCAAAGACACCCACTTTTTGGAAATAGCCCAGAAGAAAGACGACTGAAATGAAGGAAAAGTTTCCTTCTCACTGTACAGTTAATGGGCCAGCAACCCTGAACAAAGCTGCACCTACAGATGGCTTTAAGGATATGGTGATGGATGAATAGATGGAGATCAAAGAAGAACTTGTGACAGAGTGTGACATGCCATACCATGTGTGGAGAGCCCTGAAAAGATTGTGAATGGTAGTGCCCAGGTGTAGATCAAACTTGAAAGAATGGGGACATGAAGACGACGATATCTGTGAATGCGGAGCCACACAATACTCCGAACATCTGTTTAACTGACCAAGAATGCAAGAAACATGTATTTTGCGGATCTAATGGCAGCAAATGAAAGATCTTCTGGGGCAGCTGATTTCTGGTCCATCATTTTATGAGCTTGTTGGACACGACCAGGAAGTTGCTTAGTATAAGTAAGTATGCATGGTTTTTAGCCAAGTATTAATCAGACTTTCTTCTCTTCTCTTTCATTCTTGACTCCAGTCTACTAACCGAGCATTTGTTTATTCCTTGTTTAGATCAGGAATCTTCTTATGGGGCTAATAATGTTACTTTACTATAAATCTTAGCCATTTCTATGATGTTATGTTGGTGTTTTGTAATGTGTAATATTTGGTTGTCTGAGACAAATTGTGAACAATGCAAATTCCTGGTCACTATCACTCAGTATGGGTATCACTATCAGTCACTGAATAATGACTAATACGAGGCATGTTCAAATGAAACCGGACCAAACTATAACAAGTGAACAAACGTACAATGTGCATGATGACGTCACTTCTAGTGTAAACAGTAACAGCAAATACCAACTGTCAAGTTTGCAAAATTACATTATCCTCCAACTCATAGTTTCCTCAGCAGACCGTTGAAAACATGGTGGGTGTGATACGGAATCCGCCCAGAGTTGATCGGTTTCTAACAGCTAAAGGATGTCGACCAGTTTACATTCATCACAAAATACAGGCAGTGCATGGTGACAATAAATTTGATTAAATGAATTGTGTGTCGACAACACGACACGTCAACAGTGAAGAACTAGACACTAAGACAGCGATGTTTAACGAAGGACGTGAGTTAACGAAAGATCTTCCGAGACCAGGTCAGGCGCATATTGTTGCGTTAACTCTTCTTTAAACATCGTTGTCCAGTTCTTCACTGTTGTCTTCGACACACTTTTGCCACCATTCACACACAGCCTGTATCATGGATGTCAACTGAACTGGTCGAAGCGAATCACCGCTCTCTGATCACTCATTCTCTGCTCTCTAAACTAGATTTACACATAATCATACAAACATTTCGAATCAAAATATTATTGATACATTGTCACATGCTACGTGATAATTAAGAAATGACAGAAAATGCGAATAAGCCTGCTTGCAATGTGAATGTTTTGTTTCCAAATATCACAAATTATAACAACTGACATCCGCCATTGAAGTTAACCTGTGACCTTTTACCTATGAACTGGTATGACCTTTCTGAAACGTTACGAATTCGCGGTACTACTTTATGGCGCAGAAACATGGACATTGAATGACAAGTTGGAGTTTAAATTAAAAGAGTATTGAATCCTTCGAAATGTAGATATACAGTAGATTGGGTCGCATTTATTGGAAAGAGGAGAAAACAAATGTGGAGGTATTGAAAAAGTTTGAGAGGAAAAGAGAATTAATGACCGAAATCAGGGTTAGAGTTATTTTGATCATGAAACAAGACATACCTCCTTGATGACCATAATCGAGGGTAGAAAGTAAGGCAGTCGCCCAAGAGACAGACAAGGTTGATAAGCCGATGGATAACATCAGAAGATGGACTGGAAAAAGCATGTCAGATTGCACCATGACGGCAAGAGATAGTTTACAATGGAGATCAACTGTAGCCGACCTTCGATGCAGAAATGTCCCTTTAACTGAACTGAACGTGTTTGCGTTGACAAGTACTGATAAATAAGGTAATAAAGAGAGGGGTGTTTATTACTTTATGGAATTTGTGTAAATCGAAAGGAGCTAAAATACAGATCTTCAACTCCAATGTCAAGTCCGTCATGTCGTATGGCTCTGTGTCGTGGGGAACAAAGAAAAGAAAACTGAAAAGGTCCAAGCTTTCACCAATGGATGCTTGCCCCGAATTGAGGGAATAAAATAGTTTGATAAATGTCACTAATATAGAAATGGTAGAAAGAACCGGGCAGATGTCAGTGGGACTAGACGTAAAGAGAATGCGTTAGCCATGGATAGGACACACATAACGGAAACCAGCTGACAGTAATTACAATGCAGTCATTGTTCAGGAATCCTCAGGACAACAAGGACAATGGGCAGACTTTAAAAAAAACTCTTGTGAAGAAGGAAAAATGGGACAAACATAAAAGCAGCAGGAAAGACGTCAGCAGAGGTGGTAGCGAAGGCACAAAACAGGAAGAGTATTTGTTGAAGATCTATCCTCTGCAAAGGGTAGTAGGGTTTTGACTGATTGGTTAAAGGTCAAGCTAGTCCTAAACCAACACCTTATGTCGGGGATGAAGTGTTAAAGATATCATTGTAATAGGTCTCAGTTGTTTGTGAGGTGGGGTAGTCAATTCTTTTTTATTTTGCTTTTTCCAGCCTTTTCTTCCCGAACAGTGATCAGGATGCCCATTTATATGATGGGTTGACTGGATTGTGTTGATATGGGAGCGCAGGGGGGGGGGGGGTCGAACCACCTACCTTTGTCGTGAGAGATGAATACTCTACCCCCACTCTGCAATTCCCCGCCTTATGACCGAGTGGTCTGCCGGGGTCTTTGTGTATGACAAGGACAAGAATAGCACCACTGCCCCACAGAGAGCATGTCGTAACAGGCGACTAATTGTGTGACATGGCATAACACGGGCCATGGTTAGATGGTTTGTTAAGAGCAGCATAGATGGCGCCTAACAGGCTGCGGGTCTACTTTGCTCTAGTGTTTGAGTCTACTAAGATGTTCTCGTACATTAGTTAACCACCCTCCATAAGCGTTTGTCCCAACGCAACGGAGTATTAAGCTGCTCACGTGGATGTAGAGGTCGACTAGGCCACATCCAGCTCATACCAGAGCTGGGACCTTCACAGGAGCATCTGCCCTCGTGGAAGTGCAGGTCGACTAAGAACTAAGGAGATTACACAGGAATTAGCTACACTAAGATGGATTGGACATGTTGTTCACGCGTCAGATGGCCGCATCCCCCAGCAGCTGTTAAACGGTGACCTCACAACAGGTGCACGCTCTCCAGGAGAGCAGAAGCATTGCTGCGGACTCCTTGAAAGTGTATCTGCTTCAATGTTGATGTCAAATCCTAGGAGATGCTTGCACAACGCAGTACCACCTGGCGAGCTAGTATCATCAAGGGTGCTCCGATCGCAGAGAGTATAGCTATCACGGAGCTCAGCGAAAGCGTGCTTTCCAAAAAAGCAAAGCGTATGACGATTCCAAAACCGGCTTCCTACATGTGTACTATGAATGTGGCAGGGTGTGCCCTTCCAGGATTGGTCTTTACAGCCACAAGAGAACACATTTTCCAGCAATGGTCTGCTGTTTTCGCCATATTTGCTTGTGATGAGTAACTAACTAACCTCCTTCTTTTTAAAAAAAAGTCTTATTTCTGTATTCCCCAAGGCGGTGTGCATTGCACTGTGTTTTTATTTTGCGCCTGTCGGCCCAGTGCATCCGACTTCGTCATGCATTTGATGTAAGGGTCTACTTCCGCTTTCATTTTCTATTGTGTTGCTTTCCCTGGGTAACAGCCGGTGCTGTGTTGTGAGCCGTGTCACTTATCCACTAACCCACGCCCTCCCCAAAAACTAACTAACTAATTAACTAACTAACTAAATAACTAACTAACTATAACTCAGCATAAGGATAACTTTTCACTGTCTGTGGAGAGTTCTGGGCAGGCGTGATGTCTCAAATGGATGGGTCCAGTTGTGGCCGTTAGGTTCGTGTGTAAGGTCTAACTTGTTTATCTATGTGTTAAATTCTAAGCTGGGAGATTATGCCCTGGTCCATGCACTGCAGTTTTTTTATGTTGTCATCACTGCGGCTCAATCATTACTCTTGGAAGTCGTTTTAATGTATTTGTTTTGCTGTGTGCATACTGATTGGAGTGTTTATTCTGTTGCCAATCTGCTTTCGTATTGCCTGATCTTCTTCTTTGCGTTCAGGATCTTTTGGTCATGCTATATCTGCAGGCCAGCCGCCATGATGAAGTCTGTAGTTTTCACCAGGTCGGAGCGGCTGCCCCACAGCTTTTGTCTCAGCTCTGCACCCTCTGGCCAGGTCTGTCATCTCATTTCCCTATAGATTGGGCATTCTTGTAGAATATGCTCAGGGTTCTGGCATCCTGTTCTACATGGGCACTCATCGGTGTGTGAGATCTTCAGTCGGTATAGCTGTTTTAGTAGCCTGCAGTGTCCAGTTCTCAGGCGAAATAAGGTAGTTGTTGATTTCTTTTGAGATACTGAATTGGGTCTGGTGTACTGGTTATGTTTCTGTCTTCTCTCCATCGGTCAATATACTGATTTCTGACGATGTTCTTGATTTCTCTGTATGGTACTCGATGATTGGATTGTGCCTTTTTGCTGCCATCTTTTACCAGATCATCAGCTCTCTTGTTTCAGGTGATTCCACAATGAGAGATTATCCACTGGAGCGCTATTGTTGAGGATCTCTGGAGTTTTCCCAGTTCTACTCCGATCTCTGATAACAGTGGTTCGTTGTTTGTTTTTTGTATTGTCTCTAATAGTTCTCTGCAGTCCGTGAATACAACTATTTTTGTTGGAGGTTGCCTTTTTGTTTGAAGTATTCCCAGTGCTCGCAGGAGGGCCATCGATTCTGCTCTAAGGTTTGTGGACAACTTTCTCTTGGGAGGACCTCTTCTGTTATATTTCCACTTTTGTGTCTTATGAATATGCCTCTTCTCCCGTTTCGGCCTGCCCCCTCCGCTGAACTATCTGTGTGCACGTGGGTCCATTCCTTGGTATTATATTTCTCCTCAATCATTGATTTTGCTAAAATTTTCAGCTTGTGGATACTGTGTTGGTATTTTCTTTTTATTCATGGGATCTCTGTACTTATTTCAATGTTGTTTGTGTTGCAGCTTGGCTCTTCATAGTTAATAAGCATTTCTATTTCTGTAGGTTGGTTTGGAATTAGTTCTCCATATTTTTGGAATAGTGGTTGGATATATGAATGAATCTGGTTCTCTTGAGCCTATTTTTAACTGGGTGTTTTAGTTTGTTATGTATGGGATGATCAGGCATGCGTAAGCATCTTTTCACTATGTGTCAGCACTCTTTCCTCTCGTCTAGTATTTAGCGGTGCGGAACGCCTAACCAAAATTCAAAATTCAGGCTTAAGCATAATAACAGGAGGAATGAAGACTACACCAATCCAGAAAATATAGAACATATTGCCTGATATTTCCATATGTCCGGAACCCACTTCAGGGTGACTTTGATAATGTCAGGGGAAGGCATTTAATGACTGACTTATATTATGTAACTTTGTACGTGTTACTTCCCTTGGTTACGCCTGGATGAAGAGTTACTGACGAGTGCAGTAATTGTTATCTAGAAATGTTTTATACGGCGACCGACCGGGATCAGGATGGTGATCATTGCATGAGCTGCAGCTGTCAGCGACCCATAGCTGGCTGCTAACGTCAGGGTCAGCGACCCCTAGCTGGCTCCTAACGTCAGGGTCAGCGACCCATAGCTGGCTGCTAACGTCAGGGTCAGCGACCCCTAGCTGGCTGCTAACGTCAGGGTCAGCGACCCATAGCTGGCTGCTAACGTCAGGGTCAGCGACCCCTAGCTGGCTGCTAACGTCAGGGTCAGCGACCCATAGCTGGCTGCTAACGTCAGGGTCAGCGACCCCTAGCTGGCTGCTAACGTCAGGGTCAGCGACCCAAAGCTGGCTGCTAACGTCAGGGCCTGAACTGCTAATACTCTTCTATATCTTCAAGTGGTGATCCTGGATTACAGGCTGCAGCAGAGCAGACTGTCTAAGGGTAAGGGATCGAAGAGGGAAGGCTAACCCTGTACTAAAAAAATGCCTGTTGATGTCAGATGTGTCGGACCGCAAGATGCAAATATCGCAGTCAAGCTGTAATACATTCCGTTCTCCGGACAACATTCTGCTACCTGCATAGCTCTTTTCGGTGTTTGGTATCGGGAGATTGAGAATGAGGAAAACGAAGAAGAAGAAGAAGAAGAAGAAGAAGAAGAAGAAGAAGAAGAAGAAGAAGAAGAAGAAGTAATTACAGTTGGGTTAAGTAAGTAGCTTGTCCTTTGCAGCAAATCGCTTCTTACAACTGCCAACCTTTCTGGCTGGTATAACTTTCTTGGCATTTGTGCATGACGCTAGATTGCCATTACTTTCCAAACGCGGAGAAGCGTTCGCACGGAGAAAAAGATACGGCTGGATTCGAACCCACTGCGTTGGAAATATGAAATCGAGCGAGTTTCACTCCTAGGCCATGCTGACTTCTTACAGTCAGGTTACAGTGTGACTATTCTGTGCTGCAAGTTCGGGCCCTGGTTTTACATTTTACTTCCAAGAGTAAGAAAATATCTTCCTTCATCTGAAAAAACAAACAAACAACAGAAATCGATATTATGTCTCTGCGTATAAAACATGGCTTACGAAAACCCGGGCGTAAAGATTCGATCAAACGATCTTGACACTGACTCGACTTGACCTTTTCTTGACAAAAATACGAAACTATCTCTTCCGACCTAAGAAGACAAGTGGACGTGTACGAAAACAAACCTGGAAAACTTCCACCTTTGATGTGGATTACAACCGGAGCACAGCCTGTCACTTTTCTCTCTTCTGATCTGGACTTTGCTGTCATGGAGTTAATTGTTTCTTCAGAGCGGGAAATGTTTACAGAAAATGTGGCCGGTGTTTTCCCTTCAGCTTCCTGCTAGAACTTAACTGAATTAGTTACAGACTGCCACGTTCTTCTCTTTATTATCATGTGTGCTACGAAGCATGTTCAAATGAAACCCTACCTAACTGCACCAAGTGAACATACGTACAATGTGCATGGTGACGTCACTTCTGATGTAAACAGACCATACAAACAGTCAAGTCTGAAAAATGTCATTATTCTCCGACTTATGGTTTCCTCAGCAGACCGTTGAAAACATGGCGGGTGTAATATGGAATCCGTCCAGAGTTGAACAGCGTGCGGTGATTCGGTACCTAACAGCTGAAGGATGTCGACCAGTTGACATTCATCGCAGAATGCAGGCAGTGTAGGGGGGGGGGGGGGGGGACAAAAGTGTGTCGAAAACAACAGTAAAGAACTGGACAACGATGTTTAAAGAAGGACGTGAGTTAACGAAAGATCTTCCGAGACCAGGTCCGGCGCAAATTGTTACGTCAGAAGATGCCATCGCCAAACTTGGGGCAGCAATTCGGGTGGACCGTCGCCGGAGATTACGTTTGCCACACTTTTGTCACCATACACTGCCTGCATTCTGCGATGAATGTCAACTGGTCGACATCCTTCAGCTGTTAGAACCCGAACCACCGTTCGCTGATCAACTCTGGACGGATTCCATATCACACCCGCCATGTTTTCAACAGTCTGCTGAGGAAACTATGAGCGGGAGGAAAATGAAATTTTGCAAACTTTACGGTTGGTATGTGCTGTTTACATCAGAAGTGACGTCATCATGCGCATCGTACGTATGTTCACTTGGTGCAGTTATGTCCGGTTTCATTTGAACAAGTCTCGTATATTACACGAAAATTATTTCAAGAGATCATCTCTTACGAAAATGAAATGAGGTTTACCCAGTTTTCAATGGGATCATTCTGTGACAGGAAGGCCTGGGCATTTTTGTGGCAGCGGGACAGATTGAAGGCAGGAGAACCAGATGACAAGACAGAACAGAAAGTATATGGAAAGACATGATAAAAGGTGGCTATAGACAATGGGTTAAGTGTTCACCTGATCAGACAGAAAAACATCGGAAACGGTGTGGGTTCAAATTCCGAATTCCCCTGGTCTCAACCTAGGGGAGATAGCGCCTTGTTCTACGGGGAGGAACGATCAACTTTCGAATATGCCTATCTGGGGCTGGTTTCTTTATTTCTGTGAATAGTTTAGGTGGCTGGTTTGTTTCTGTCTGTGAATAGTTTCTGTTGGTGAATAGTTTGTTAATAATTTATGTCTGCCAATAGTTTCTGTCTTGTCTGTGAATGGTTTTTGTCTAAATAGTTTATGTCTGTGAATAGTTTCTGTCTGTGAATGGTTTTTGTTTGAATAGTTTATGTCTGTGAATAGTTTGTTAATAATTTATGTCCGCCAATAGTTTCTGTCTTGTCTGTGAATGGTTTTTGTCTGAATAGTTTATGTCTGTGAATAGTTTCTGTCTGTGAATGGTTTTTGTCTGAATAGTTTGTCTGTGAATAGTTTCTGTATTTGAAATGTTCGTGTCTGTGAATAACTTCTGTCTGTGAATAGTGTCTTTCTGTGAATAGTTTATGTTGGGGAATAGTTTCTTTCTGTGAATAGTTTCTGTCTGTGAATAGTGTCTTTCTGTGAATACTTTCTTTCTGTGGATAGTTTACGTTGCGAATAGTTTCTGTAGGTGAATAGTTTCCGTCGATATATTATCTCTCTAGATGTTTATCTTGTCCAATAGACAAGACCATTGCCCTCCCACAATAGTTACCAGTGTCGAACACAAACTAAACAGTTTGCTAATAGTCTCTCTATCTACTAGATCTAATCTCAGCGGTCACGC
>JAVGWX010000024.1:32708096-32785596 GCA_036924085.1 Ariolimax columbianus
TCTCCCACTACCAAGCCCTGAACGTTCTCAATCTCCAGCTACGAAGCCCTGAACGTTCTCAATCTCCCGCTACCAAGCCCTGAACGTTCTCAATCTCCCGCTACCAAGCCCTGAACGTTCTCAATCTCCCGCAACCAAACCCTGAACGTTCTCAATCTCCAGCTACCAAACCCTGAACGTTCTCAATCTCCAGCTACCAAACCCTGAACGTTCTCAATCTCCAGCTACCAAACCCTGAACGTTCTCAATCTCCAGCTACCAAACCCTGAACGTTCTCAATCTCCAGCTACCAAACCCTGAACGTCCGCAATCTCCTGCTACCAAGCCCTGAACGTCCCCAATCTCCCGCTAACAAGCCCTGAAAAGGGCTTTGCGAGTAACAGGATGTAGTCCTGAGAACGGAATGCGTTGTGTCGTGGTTTATAGCTTGACTGCGATGTTTGCACCGTTCAGTTCAACACATCCAACTTCAGCAGGCATTTTTGAGTGTCGGGTTGCCTTCCCCCCTCGATCCCTTCTCCTTAGCCAGTCTGCCCTGCTGCAGCCTGTTATCCAGGATCACCTCGCGGAGGTGTAGAAAGGTCTTGACAGCTCTGGTTCGCTGGCCCAGGCGCTAGCAGTCAGGTATTGGCCGCTGATCCCTGCAGCTCATGCGCTGCTCAGAAGTCTTTGACGAGATTCTTGGAAAGTTGGGAAAACCAATATGGTCAGGGACTGGAACAACTCAAGGGGGTGAACACGCTTCTGAAGAAAATAAAAAGCAGAAAAACAAAATATTTTTGTCATGTCAAGGGACATGACGGTCTATTGAAAATTATATTGGAGGGATGAGAATAGAGCACGAGGACGACAGATGTACAGATGGACAGACAACATCAAGATGTGGTCAGGACAGAGTTTGCCCGAGTGTACCAACCTGGCATGGGACAGAGACGTCTGGAAATCCATTACCGTCAACCTCCGATGGAGCAAAGGCGTCTCGAGATCCATTACCACCAACCTCCGATGGGATAGAGACGTCAGGAGATCCATTACCGCCAACCTCTGATGGGATAGAGACGTCAGGAGATCCATTACCGCCAACCTCCGATGGGATAGAGACGTATGGAGATCCATTACCGCCAACCTCCGATAGGATAGAGACGTCTGGAGATCCATTACCACCAACCTCCGATGGGACAAAGACGTCTGGAGATCCATTAAAGCCAACATCCGATGGGATAGAGACGTCAGAGATCCATTACCACCAACCTCCGATGGGATAGAGACGTCTGGAGATCCATTACCGTCAACCTCCGATGGGACAAAGACAGCTGGAGATCCTATACCGTCAACCTCCGATGGGATAGAGACGTCAGGAGATCCATTACCGCCAACCTCCGATGGGATAGAGACGTCAGGATATCCATTACAACCAACCTCCGATGGGATAGAGACGTCAGGATATCCATTACAACCAACCTCCGATGCGGAGACGGCACTTCATGATGATCCTGATGAGTATTCTTCCATTTGTTTTCCCTTCTATTGAATATCTTTGTTGCCATGGCAATTCTTGTCTTTGGCTGTACCCATTGTTGTTTTAACAGTCAAGATATTCTTCACGTATCCGATTTCTCACTTTCGTAAATTTGCTCCTGTTTTTGTGTTTTTCTGTTTTTATTCACGCGTGCTTGATGTGGAGTCCTCTGCATCTCGTAGTCGCCCGCTAGTCGTCTTGTCCTTGACTTGCCCCTGGGGTCGGTCGGCTCGAGACGAGAGAGTGAGGATAAAAAGTAGCGCAGTTAATCCTTGCTAAAAATAGCTCTTAGCAATATAAATTATGTTATCATCTACGATGGACGGCGGCCTTTGCCTTTATGTACATGCAGACATTTTGTTCTTCACTGTGTCGTTCAACTGACTGGATCATCGATCCTGTTTTCGCGGTAATCCTTGATGGGATAGAAAAAAACTTCTGCATCAGCTTCTTCTCCTCATTAGGTAGCAATAGGGTTGACGAAGAGCCTGTTCCCCTCCAGGAGGGGCCCCTGGAACGTTGGCGATGCTGCCCAGTGGATGTGCTGACAGCACAGTTCTGGCTGCTGGCATCAGAGCGAACCAGAGATGACGAAGATCCCTTTCCCCCTCAAAGAGGCGGTTCAGGAAACAGGAGGTATACGTGTAGGTCAGGTCAGGTCATCCCGTAACCCGTGAGGTCGTTGGGACACACATAAAGACATCCTCATAACTCCAAGCCATCCCTCTCTGTCAGATGCCGCTGCCTGTGACTCTTCTAGTCGAAGACTGGTCCATTCTTTTATGTTGTCCTCCCATCTCTTTTTGGGCCGGCTTCTTCGTCGTCTGCGATGCACCTTCCCGTGGAGGATTGTGTTTGCAAGACCATTTGATCTCGATATGTGACCGTACCAAGTGAGTTTCCTTCTTTTGACAGTTGCCATGACATCTTCGAAAGGCCCTATTGCTGTTGTAATTCTATCTCGTATTTCCTCGTTTGTAACTCGATCTTTACTTGTGACGTTTACAAGTTTTCGGAAACATCTCATCTCCAAGGTCTGTATCCTTCGTTGAAAGTCAGCTGTAACTGTCCATGTCTCACACGCATAGAGAAATATTGACAGGACCAGTGTACCCATTAATCTGATTTTCGTGCTAAGTGCTAACCGTTTATCTTGCCAGATTGTGTTAAGCCCTGCAAGCGCCGCTATTGTCTGTGCTATTCTGGCCAACACTTCACATTTTGATCCTTCGTCACTGACAATCGAACAAGTGTAGACTGGATAAGAAAATAGGGGAGGCAAACATGACTGCCAAAAGTCAGATGAATTCGTATGAGACATGGCTGAAAGGGGCAGTTATCAGAACGTCCCTTTAGGACTTACATAGAGGAAGACGAATAATAAGAAGGAGAAGAAGAAGAAGAATACGTTGTGCTTGGTCGTTAGACCTGTGCATCCGATCCAACTGGTGTTTCTGTCGTTTATGTAACTTAACAGTCTGTCCCCAGTTACAGGTGGAGAAGATGGGCGGGTAATGGATGAGGGTAGGTTTAGAGGAGGCAGAGATGGGTGGGTAATGGATGAGGGTAGGTTTAGAGGAGGAAGATATGGGTGGGTAATGGATGAGGGTAGGTTTAGAGGAGGAAGATATGGGTGGGTAATAGATGAGGGTAGGTTTACAGGAGGAAGATATGGGTGGGTAATAGATGAGGGTAGGTTTAGAGGCGGAAGAAAATTGCGGAGGGACGGATGAGTTGATGGGGAGAAGTTTATGTGAGTGAGTTTGAAGGTGAGAGATGATGGGCCAATGATTATGTTGATTGAGCCAGAAAACGACCCAACAAACGACCCAACAAACGACCCAACAATACGACCCAACAAACGACCCAACAAACGACCCAACAAACGACCCAACAATACGATTACGTGTTCATATAAAAAAAGAAACAAGTATGTTTTAATTATTTCACTCAATTTATTTTTCATTCACCCAATCTTCCCATTAAGTCACACAACCTCATAAAGTTTATATTCATTGCAACATAATAATGTAAAGTCTTAAACTCTGTACAGATTTGTACATATTTATACATATTTGTACATGTGATCCCTTCTTACACACACATGGTAAAAGAATCAATACGTAATCAATTGGTCAAGTATAGGATTTGTGACATATTAATTGAGGATTGGGACAAATGATAAATGTCCTTGTGGGTAACACACCATGATTGTGAAAAACATCCTATAAATCTGAATGCTCACGCAGAAAAAGAGATAAATACTGGCCTCGCGAGACAGATATGAGACAATACTGGACGGATATAAATAGTCTTATAAATAACGGTGTCCTTTGTAAGAGGAACAGCGGACTCGAAATTCTTAGTTCTTAGTCGACCTGTACTTCTGCAGGGGCAGATGGCACTGTCCAGGTCCCACTTAGTCGACCTGTACTTCTGCAGGGGCAGATGGCACTGTCCAGGTCCCACTTAGTCGACCTGTACTTCTGCAGGGGCAGATGGCACTGTCCAGGTCCCACTTAGTCGACCTGTACTTCTGCAGGGGCAGATGGCTCTGTCCAGGTCCCACGTAGTCGACCTGTACTTCTGCAGGGGCAGATGGCTCTGTCCAGGTCCCACTTAGTCGACCTGTACTTCTGCAGGGGCAGATGGCTCTGTCCAGGTCCCACGTAGTCGACCTGTACTTCTGCAGGGGCAGATGGCTCTGTCCAGGTCCCAGCTCTGGTTTGAGTTGGGTGAAGCCAGGAGAAGGGTTTCCTGCCTAGCGGGTTAGGCTCGAGCAGCTTAATACTCCGCTGTGTTAGGACAAGCGATTATGGTTAACCGATATGTGAATCCATCTTAATAGGCCCAAACACTAAAGCAAAGTAGACCCGCAGCATGTTAGGCGCCATCTATGCTGCTCTAAACAAACCACCTAACCATGGCCGATGTTATGCCATGTCACACAGTTAGTCACCTCTTACGACATGCTCTCTGTGAGGCAGTGGAACTATTCCTGTCCCTTTCATACACGAAGACCCCGGCATACCACGTTGGACTCGATATGAGGAAACTTAACTTAACTTCTTTATACTGGTTAAGAAGACTCTGCAGAGTCTGTATACAACCAGTTTCTTTTATATTTCCTCGATCTAAAAACTATATGCACACAATATATTCTTGATTTCACTAATTCACCATACCTCCACTATTTCCTGTGGCAATGCATTCCAAACATTCACCACTCTCTGACTAAAAACATATTTCATATACGAACGAAGAAGGAGGAGAAGAAGAAGAAGCAGAAGACGAAGAAGATGAAGAAGAAGAAGAAGGATACGTGGATGGAGGATGAATGGAAACAAAAGCTAAAGAAATACTTTAACATATATCAACTGGAGGGTGTGCATATGGCTAGCAACTTTATAGTGCAGTGCCTCTGATATCGAAAAAAGTCACTGCAAATGTGATACAGACTTCCAGCAAAAGGGTCAGCCGCTGTGAGAGCCCTTTGCTCCGTGTGGAGCAGAATGGGAAAATGAATACAAGGTCAAGGTTGTCAATTAGTAGCGTTCATGCTAATTGGAGTCAAGGTTGTCAATTGGCGGATGTCATATTGTTTGAGGTCAAGGCTAACAAGTAACATGGTCATACCAATTCTAGAACGACATATCACCGTCCAAATTTTATATTGACACATTACCTTTCCCTATTTTAGAATAACACATGATCTCCCCTATTTTAGAACGACACATGACCTTCCCTATTTTAGAACGGTACATGACCTTTCCTATTTTAGAATGACACATGACCTTCCCTATTTTAGAATGACACATGACCATACAAATTCTAGAATGACACATGACTTTCCCTATTTTAGAACGACACATGACCTTTCATATTTTAGAACGGCAAATGACCTTCCCTATTTTAGAATGACACATGATCTCCCCTATTTTAGAATGACACATGACCGTACAAATTTTATATTGACACATTACCTTTCCCTATTTTAGAATAACACATGGCCTTCCTTATTTTAGAATTACACATGGCCTTCCCTATTTTAGAATGACACATGATCTCCCCTATTTTAGAACGACACATGACCTTCCCTATTTTAGAACGGTACATGACCTTCCCTATTTTAGAATGACACTTGACCTTCCCTATTTTAGAATGACACATGTGACACACAGTGAAAATGAGAGCCATATAGTCCTGCTGACAGAAGCTCTCGCCGTAGTCACAGCGCTAAAAAGCCAGAAAAACACTGAGCTCAATGACTTAAGAGCAGCACTCTGCAAACTGTGCCAGCAGTCCGCACCAAAAAGGGTAGTGGTACAGTGGGTTCCGTCACACTGCAACATCCAAGGCAACGAGGAGGCAGACAGACTGGCAAAAGAAGGTGCAAGACCACCACAAACAGATACTAGTATGACGTACGGAGAGTCAAAACGGCTTATCAAAGCCAGATACATGACCAAATGGGAAACCGAACATACTGGTTACACCAAAAACGATGCCTATTACCAGTTGAACCGAAGAGAGCAGGTCGTTGTCTTCAGACTTCGCACTGGCCACAACAGACTGAGGTACCACCTATTCAACAAATTGAAGATAGGGTGTACCGACGAATGCCCGTGCGGTACTGGTAAAATGACCGCTGAACATCTGCTGCAGAACTGCCCGACATACGAGGATCAGAGAGAGCAGATGTGGCCATTACCAGTGGAACTGCAAGACAAGCTCTATGGCAGTGGCGAGAGCCTCAGGATGACCGCCGCTTTTTTCGAAAAAATAATGGTTACTGTCTGACTGCGTACGCAGAAGAAGAAGAAGAATGACACATGACCTTCCCTATTTTAGAATGACACATGACCATACCAATTCTAGAATGACATATGATCTTCCCTATTGTAGAATGATACATGTTCATATCTATTTTAGAATGACACATGACCTTCCTTATTTTAGAATGACATGCGACCATACCAATTCTAGAATGACACATGACGTTCCCTATTTTAGAATGACACATGACCATACCAATTCTAGAATGACACATGACTTTCCCTATTTTAGAATGATACATGACTATACCAATTCTAGAATGACACATGACCTTCTCTATTTTAGAATGACACATGCCCTTCCCTATTTTAGAATGACACATGACCATACCAATTCTAGAATGACACATGACTTTCCCTATTTTAGAATGATACATGACTATACCAATTCTAGAATGACACATGACCTTCTCTATTTTAGAATGACACATACTCATATATATTTTAGAATGACACATGACCTTCCCTATTTTAGAATGACACATGCTCATATATATTTTAGAATGGCACATGACCTTCCTTATTTTAGAATGACACATGCTCATATCTATTTTAGAATGACACATGACATTCCCTATTTTAGAATGATACATGACCATACCAATTCTTGAATGACACATGACGATTTGACGCCGACGTCTTGGGTTTTGATCATTGGGCTGTGTTTGTTCTGGCTGCCTCTATCAATGTAGAACTCACTGAGGTTTTTGGTTTGTGAAGGCCCAACTGGTGGTTGCTCTGACCTAACAGTCAACCGAGGCACGAATCGTGTCGTCGCTGCCATCAATCATGTAGCTACCAGAGGTCGTTGTAGAGCCATCATCATCATCATCACTTTGGCTAACAACTCCTAATGCCCCATGCTGCTGTTGGTAGTGGTGGTTGCAATGTGGAATAGCAAAACGTTGAGTGTTGGGCGTAGGTTGCTGCTTGCTCCCAGTTTGAAGACGGTTGTGTTTTGCTAAAGCATCCATACTTAACGGGACTCTGCTGGCTGTATTGAACTGGCCTTGTTCGTTAGAGTTTTTATCTGAGAGACACTGACCACCATTTTGTCGCGGAAGACCAGTTCTGTGTCCTCTTGTAACATCAGGGTAAGGTCGTGTTGGATGATCAGTGTTAGCTGTTTGGTGCGCGAATGGAGTATGTGATTTATGGTGTCTTTGATTACCCATGTTGTGGTTGTCAATGACAAAGCGGACTTTGCTGGGAGTCCTAATTTTATCGAAGTCGTTCTGTGGCGAGTGGTCGAGCGGTGTTCTGGACAGATCTGAGGTGCTTGAGTTAGGGGAGAAGGTCAAGGCCATGATTCTACGATCATTGGCATGTACAATTTGACCTACATCTGTTAGTGGAACTCTCAAGGCTGTGAACTTGGCTAGTGTCGCATCCGGGTAGTATGGTGGAGGAAGCGATGCTGGAAAATAGAAGAGTATTCTTTAGTTGCAAGAAGATAGAAAAAAGTCACGTACCATATCTTAATCACATCGATATTCACATTTCAAAAAACGAATGGTTTTCTTCTTCTTCTTCTTCTTCTTCTTCTTCTTCTTCTTCTTCTTCTCCTTCGTCTTCTTCTTCTCCTTCTTCTTCTTCTTCTTCTTCTTCTTCTCCTTCTTCTTCTTCTTCTCCTCCTCCTCCCTTTCCCCCTTCTTCTTCTTCTCCTTTTTCGTCTTCTTCTCATACTTCATTTCTTCTCCTTTTTCCTCTTTTCCACGTTTGTCCTGACAATGACGTTGTGACGTTTTGTCGTAGTTTACAGCGAGGCAGCGATATCTGTATCTTTGGGTCCATCACACCCGATTTCAGTTGGCTTATTTTGTTGGTATCGAGTTAGCATTGCCCATGTGATCTTTATCGCTTAGCCAGACTGTACCAGTGCAGCTCGTTTCCAGGACCGCCACGTGGATCTGGAAGAGGATCTTAGTCTGACCAGGACGCAAGCAATCAGCTATGACTCGCTGACCCTGACGCAAGCAATCAGCTATGATTCGCTGACCAGGACGCAAGCAATCAGCTATGATTCACTGACCCTGACGCAAGCAATCAGCTATGATTCGCTGACCAGGACGGAAGCAATCAGCTATGATTCGCTGACGCTGACGCAAGCAATCAGCTATGATTCGCTGACCCTGACGCAAGCAATCAGCTATGATTCGCTGACCCTGACGCAAGCAATCTCCTATGATTCGCTGACCAGGACGCAAGCAA
The DNA here is from genome assembly GCA_036924085.1 of Ariolimax columbianus. Lineage (NCBI taxonomy): Eukaryota > Metazoa > Mollusca > Gastropoda > Stylommatophora > Arionidae > Ariolimax > Ariolimax columbianus. Next base: position 32,716,662 of record JAVGWX010000024.1, read on the forward strand.
TCAGCTATGACTCGCTGACCAGGATGCAAGCAATCAGCTATGATTCGCTGACATTGACGCAAGCAATCAGCTATGATTCGCTGACAATGACGCAAGCAATCTCCTATGATTCGCTGACCCTGACGCAAGCAATCAGCTATGATTCGCTGACCCTAACGCAAGCAATCAGCTATCATTCGCTGAACATGTCGCACGCAATCAGTTATCCTTCGCTGACCAGGACGCAAGCAATCAGCTATGATTCGCTGAGCCTGACGCAAGCAATCAGTTATCCTTCGCAGACCAGGACGAAAGTAATCAGCTATCATTCGCTGACTGTTGTCAACTTGTTCACGGCTACATCTTCGTTGTCTGACATATTGTAGTGGACTGGTATCCATTGGTTTGAGGGCCCATACGCTACCATCGGGAATGCCCTTCTTATTACACGTGAATCTTCGACTTCTTTCTAGTGCCCTGTCACACATTTGTGATCTGCATTAGTTTGCGCGTGACAAGTGCAAACCCGTCAGTTGATTTCTACCGAGCAGTCTCCACAGTTTTTTTTTTTTTATCGTGAACCTAAATACTTTAATTCTTTCACATCTATTTCCACTTAAATTAACTTAACGTCTTTATACTGGTCTAGAAGACTGCAGAGTTTGTATACAACCAGTTTAATTTACATTACCTTGCTCTAAAAGCTATGCGCACCCGATCTATTTGTTTACTTCATTATAATTTATTTATTTATCCAATTTATATATTTACTTCATCGATGAAAATTTAATTGATTTGTTCACTACTTTTTATGTTGTCATAATCTTCTTCTTCTTCTTCTTCTTCTTCTTGTTCTCGTTCGTTGTTTTTTTTCCTGTTACCTTTAAACGTGAAGGCCAATCCTCTTGAAGAAAGTTGTAGTAGTGGAGAGGTCTCTAAGGCTTCCAAACAGCTTTGTGTAGAGGTTTGTCTCCGAGAGCCAGTTCTCTAAGGCTTCCAAATAGCTTTGTGTAGAGGTTTGTCTCCGTGAGCCAGTTCTCTAAGGCTTCCAAATAGCTTTGTGTAGAGGTTTGTCTCCGTGAGCCAGTTCTCTAGGACTTCCAAACAGCTTTGTGTAGAGGTTTGTCTCCGTGAGCTAATTCTCTAAGGCTTCCAAACAGCTTCGTGTAGAGGTTTATCTCCGTGAGCCAGTTCTCTAAGGCTTCCAAACAGCTTTGTGTAGAGGTTTGTCTCCGTGAGCTAATTCTCTAAGGCTTCCAAATAGCTTTGTGTAGAGGTTTGTCTCCGTGAGCCAGTTCTCTAAGGCTTCCAAATAGCTTTGTGTAGAGGTTTGTCTCCGTGAGCCAGTTCTCTAGGACTTCCAAACAGCTTTGTGTAGAGGTTTGTCTCCGTGAGCTAATTCTCTAAGGCTTCCAAACAGCTTTGTGTAGAGGTTTGTCTCCGTGAGCTAATTCTCTAAGGCTTCCAAACAGCTTTGTGTAGAGGTTTATCTCCGTGAGCCAGTTCTCTAAGGCTTCCAAACAGCTTTGTGTAGAGGTTTGTCTCCGTGAGCTAATTCTCTAAGGCTTCCAAACAGCTTTGTGTAGAGGTTTGTCTCCGTGAGCCAGTTCTCTAAGGCTTCCAAACAGCTACGTGTAGAGGTTTGTCTCCGTGAGCCAGTTCTCTAAGGCTTCCAAACAGCTTTGTGTAGAGGTTTGTCTCCGTGAACCAGTTCTCTAAGGCTTCCAAACAGCTTTGTCTCCGTGAGCCAGTTCTCTAAGGCTTCCAACCAGCTTTGTGTAGAGGTTTGTCTCCGAGAACCAGTTCTCTAAGGCTTCCAAACAGCTTTGTGTAGAGGTTTGTCTCCGTGAGCCAGTTCGCTACGGCTTCCAAACAGCTTTGTCTCCGTGAGCCAGTTCTCTAAGGCTTCCAAGCAGCTTTGTGTGCAGTTCGTCTCCGCGAGCCGGTGTTCAGTACGTAACTGGATAAACATATAACAATCTTGCAAGATATGTTCGCATGTCTTTACTGCCGGCCTGCACATACACATTGACGATATGGCCAATTTCATTCTGTGTAAATGGTTATCCAATCTGCTATGCCCGTTCTCATGCAGATCACGTGTTCATCTCGATCAACGCAGTGATAGTTGTCTCTCGTTTGGTCAACTTTCTTTATAGCTTGAATAAGGCTCTTCTGCTCTTGAAAAGCGATTCTTTGTTCGTTTTTTTATCACTCCCTCCTTTGCCGACATGTCCGATGTCAAAATAAATATGCGGATGTGAACAAATCACACGAAGTGGACAAAAGAAACGTTACATTGATGGTACTAAACACAACAACATGAAGATGGCATGTATCCATCCTGGCTTACTTCCACTGGATACATCCTCACAATCACTAAACACAACAACAACATGAAGATGGCATGTATCCATCCTGGCTTACCTCCACTGGATACATCCTCACAATCACTCGCTCCCCTGCCACTGTCGCTGGCGGTAGCGTCCGCTGACGTGTCACTATTGATATCTTCACTGGCCAGACGTTGTCTCCCCTGGCAACCAGACACCAGAAATATGAGCGGGAATCAATAAACACAGGAAGCAGTCAACAGCAACCACACACAATAACCACACACAATAACCACACACAACAACCACACACAATAACCACACACAATCACCACACACAACAACCACACACAATAACCACACACAATAACCACACACAACAACCACACACAATAACCACACACAATAACCACACACAATAACCACACACAACAAGCCATGTCACTTAACCACTAGCCCATGCCGTCCCCCATCACAATAATAATAACAATAGTAATAATCACAATAATAAAAATAACAATATCATTAATAAAAAATATAATAACAATTGGTAACACTGATATTAAGAACAGTTATAATAATTTCGAAATATATTTACGTGTGAAATTAGACGATTGTGGAAAATAAGGTCACTAGAAGAAAGAGAGAGAGAGAGAGAGAGAGAGAGAGAGAGAGAGGCTGAGAGAGAAAGAAAGAGAGAGGCTGAGAGAGAGAGAGACAGACAGGCACAGAGAGAGACAGAGAGAGACAGACAGAGAGAGAGAGAGACAGACAGACAGAGAGACAGACAGAGAGAGATAGAGAAAGAGACAGAGAGAGACATAGAGAGAGACATAGATAGACAGACAGAGAGAGAGAGAGAGAGAGACAGAGTAAAAGAGAGCGAAATGCAGGCATTATGCCCTAATGTACAGAAGTTGTCAATGGTTTAGGTACTGCTATATTATTTCCTGTACACAGACATGCACACACACAGACAGACACACGGACGTAGGTTGCGTCTGCACTCAGAGATAACGCTCAACGGCTGAGGATGGTGTGTATGCAGCTGGCACTGGAACATGACAGGACTGGCCAGATAATTTGTGTCAACTGGTGTCAAACAAATTAAGTCAGTACTTTTTATGAGGTGGGGTGACCACTTACCTTTCCAAGCCTTCCCTTTCTTAATAGCAAGCATAGTGTACATATACATCTGGGTTAAATGGAGCGTTAGCGTGGAGTTCAACCCGGTACCTCTTCCTAGGAGACCCACGCTATTAGCAAACATTCACGCGAGCATGTCTAAAGTACAGGCCTTTGTAAAATACTCGTGCAGTATACAACTGACAACCGGAATAACCAGTTCAGCTCAGATGTGGCTTGGTTTGGCTTGGCTTGGCTTGGCTTGGCTTGACTTGGCCTCGTTCGTTCTCAATCTCCTGTTACCAAACCCTGAAAGGGCTTACGTAGTAGAATGTAGTCGTCCAGAGAACGGAATGCGTTGTGTCGTAGTTTACAGCTTGGCTGCGATATTTGCACCTTCCGGTCCAACACATCCAACTTCAGCAAGCATTTTTTTAGTACCGGGTTAGCATTCCCTCTTCGATCCCTTCTCCTTAGCCAGTCTGCCCTGCTGCAGTCTGTTATCCAGGATCACCACGTGGAGGTGTAGAAGGGTCTTGGCAGCTCTGGGTCGCTGGCCCTGACGCTAGCAGTCAGCTATGGGTCGCTGACCACTGCAGCTCATGCGCTGCTCAGCATCTTGCTCAGATGTCATCTCTCCATCGAAGATCGTCTGCAATGTATCTCTGTCGTCACCGTGCATTGAGTTCAGGCTACAATCTGCTGAATTTGTCCCTGTCCATGTCTTGGTGTTATCCTCCTATTTACAGCGACCTGTACCTCAGCAACCACTGCCCTCCACCTCAAAGTTTCAGCAAGTTCTTATATCAATTGATCTAACTAACACATCTTTACTATTGGACCTTCAATACTTTCATCAATTCTCTTTGAAGCCCTAAATTACCCCATTCTTTTTTATTTCTGTTTCTTTCTTTCGGAGAGATGCCCAATTCTTCTTTGTATTCATATTTCAAAGACATCAATTCTCTTATACCACTGTTTCTTCCCTGTTTCTTCCCTGTTTCTTCTTCGCCTCATCATGCCCAGAGTATGAGACATGAAGATCAGCTGGGCTCTGACAGAAACTATGACATCCCACACAGAATAGTTTTCCCACTGACAGCAAGACCCTAAAACCCTACGGGAATTTCCGTACATGGGAAGTGTCTACTGACGACAGCAGACTGGACAGGGAGGTGGAAGATATCATTCTAAAGGCAGGCACGGTATACTACCAGCAAACCCTGATACTGAAACATGCAAGTGTCATATGTCCACTAAACAGACGCTGATAAACATGTTGCTCATCCCTATGTTATGTTAGCAGCGTTAAAATGAGGACCGATTTGCTATGTGCAAGAGTAAGATACCGACTTGTGAGACGGTACAGCATGCAGCAGGAATCATAGTTCGTGACAAAATTCGCAACAGGACGTCGAGAAAAATGGCTGGAACGACAGCGGTAAACTACTATATTGAAGCACAGAGAATAAAGTGGTTTTGACTTAAGACAAGGAGTATGTCTGATCATACAGCAAAGGGGGGGGGGGGGGGGGTCAAGATGCTGAGCAGTGCAAGAGCTGCAGCAGTCAGATACCTATTGCTGACTGCTAGCGTCAGGGCCAGCGACCCATAGCTGACTGCTAGCGTCAGGGCCAGCGACCCAAAGCTGACTGCTAGCGTCAGGGCAAGAGATCCATAGCTGACTGCTAGCGTCAGGGCCAGCGACCCATAGCTGACTGCTAGCGTCAGGGCCAGCGACCCATAGCTGACTGCTAGCGTCAGGGCCAGCGACCCATAGCTGACTGCTAGCGTCAGGGCCAGCGACCCATAGCTGACTGCTAGCGTCAGGGCTAGCGGCCCAGAGCTGCCAAGATACTTCTACACCTCCAAGGGGGGGGGGGGGGAAATCCTGGATAACAGGTTGCAATAGAGCAGACTGTTTAAGAAGAAGGGATGTGTCGGACCGAAAAGTGCAAATATCGCAGTCAAGCTGTAAACTAGCGACACGGCGCATCCTGTACTCAGGACTACATCCTGCTACTTGGAAAGCCCTGTTTATGACTTGTAGCGAGATTGAGAACGAAAGCAGAAGAAGAAGAAGAAGAAGAAAAAGAAGAAGAAGAAGAAGAAAAAGAAGAAGACAAAGAAGAAGAAAAAGAAGAAGATGAAGAAGGGATAGAAGAGGGAAGAAAACCCTGTACTAAAAATGTCTATTGATGTCGGATGTGTCGGGCCAAAAGGTGCAAATATCACAGTCAAGCTGTAAACCACGACACAACGCATTCCGTTCTCCGAACTACATCCTGGTACTTGCAAAGCCCTTTTCAAAGCTTGGTAGCTGGATAAACAGAACGAACGAACGAAGAAGAAGTAGATAACTTCATAGAGGTTTCAGAGTACCAAAGCAAGAGATAGACCGCGATGACGATGGATAGAAGATATCAAAGAAACACTCCAACATGTCGACAGCACACGCCTCCGGTCTAACGCAAACCAGAAGTCCATACATTTCTCCTCTCTGCGACACCGCAAGGAAAGAGCCGGAGAACAAAAGAAGAAGAAGATGAAGAATAAGAAGTTTATAATCCACATTTCCACGCCGTACAGTAAAGACGAGCCCACAAAACACCTGATCACTCTCAGTTTATTTGAGCCAATTTTGTGGATGTTCAGGTATGCCTCATGTTGGTGAAATCCAATAAACTAATATTAATCAACAGATCAATAGGACTGGTTTGGAAACGGTGGTCCTTGCATACAATTTATCCATTATTCAATTTATCGATCTGTTAGCTCGGAAATCGATTCACCGAGACATGCGATTTGGCGTCTTATCAAGACTATTATCGAATCTATATTGATTTTCACTTTCTCCAGGACTTGGGTGTTTATTTATGAGAATAATATAATCGTATTTTACTTCTTTGTATTATGATCGTGAGATATTACCTGACCTTTGGCTCCAGGTATTGAAGCATAGCCTTGGCACTCCATTTGGCTTATCGTAACCAGCTAAACATTGGATAACATTGCCATTATGATAATCCAGAGCAGAAGTTTGAATACAGGCTTCCTGACAGTGACCAGCTGCAGTTAAAACCCCTGCTTCACAATGAAGCAAACAAGGTGAATGATTGCAGATCCTGATCTTGATGACCCATTCCTCAGCGTAGCTGCGGACACAACCTCGTTTTCAGCGAATCTTGGGTTGGCTTGGCTTGGCTTGGGTTGGCTTGGCTTGGGTTGGCTTGGGTTGGCTTGGGTTGGCTTAGGTTGGCTTGGCTTGGCTTCGTTCGTTCTCAATCTCCCGCCACCAAGACCTGAAAGGGTTAAAGTAGCAGAATGTAGTTCAGAGAACGGAATGCGTTGTGTCGTAGTTTACAGCTTGACTGTGATATTTGCACCTTTCGGTCCAACACATCCTTCAGCAACCATTTTTTGAGTACCGGGTTAGCATTCCCTCTTTGATCCCTTCTCCTTAGCCAGTCTGCCCTGCTGCAGCCTGTTATCCAGGATCACCGCGTGGATGTGTAGAAGGGTCTTGGCAGCTATAGTTCGCTGGCCCTGACGATAGCAGTCAGCTATGGGTCGCAGACCACGGCAGCTCATGCGCTGCTCAGCATCTTGATCCCCAGCGAATCTAGTCTTGGGTGTAAGGTAAGTGCTCCACTAGACGTACCGGATACTGTTGTGTACAGCATTGGAGGTCTTCCCTGCTGTCTCTTTTTACCTTGGAGGTACCAAATTGCTGTCGCTGTTCCATCGACCATCGTTTCGTTGCAACATGTGACCTACCCATCTATATTTTCCTTTGTCTGTATAGATTACCGCTTTATTCACAAGGACAATCGTCGTATGTCTGAATTGTTTAACTTTTGTAATCCATGGTTCCGCAGTGTGATTTTCGACCAAGCGTTTCTCAAGAAAGGCCTGGATTGTTCTCAATTGCAGATGCTTGGAGGAAGCAGGCTTCCTTTAAAAGTGGATAAGTGTAGTGGTTGTCTCCAGATTGTGCCGGAATGGAAAAGGAATGAAGGAGCTCTTATGAAAGCTCTCCACTTACTGTTCGTTCTCCTGACAATATCATATCGTCTCTTTACTGTCTTTTCTAGCTGGAATGCAGGTCAATGAAGCTTCACTAAAAATGCTTTTTCTATGGGTCAGTGGTAAAAATAACATATCTATAAATTCCTTTAACAAGAAGTCAGTTCCTCATCGCAAGCGAGGATGGCGACTTCATCAGACGGTGTAGCTTGCGCTGTATTTTGGTTAAAGGGAGAAAGCTACTGCGCTGGTCATCACCTTCACTCTCTGGTCCCGAGCTACCTTGGACCGGTGGCGAGACATGTGAAGACGACTGGAGGTAACTCATGATGCAGGTGCTCTGCTCGTACCTACCTTGAGAATAGGGGTCGCTTGAAAAATGCAGGATTCGATCGTCCACCGTTACTCTTCATCGCTTTGAGAGACGAGTGCCTCACCACTCGACCACAGCAACGTTAATATCACACATCATGTGGCTGTCCATAGACTACCGATTAGGCAGCATGTGGTGTTCCCTTCCCCGCTGCCATTGTATCCATAACATTAAGTCATCTACCTTTTTTACATTTGGGTAGACTACGGCGTGTGGATATTGGTACATTCCATATGAGAAGAGAGTGATCTACCGTCCGCCATTCCGACTCAAGGATCGTTGGAGAAAGAGAGAGAAGGTGGAGGGAAGGATAGAGAGAGATGGGACGGACAGATAGAGTGGTAGAGAGAGGGAAGGAGAGAAACCGAGTGAGAGGGGGAGACATAAGAAGACACAGAGAGAGAGAGAGAGAGAGAGAGAAACGGACAGACAAAAATAAAAAGATTGAGGGAGAGAGAGGCGGGTATGGAGTGGCGGGGTGTGAAGAGAGAGTGAGTTAGAGAGAGAGAATATTCAGGGTTGGCAATTTCTTTTTTTTTTTAAATTCGTCTTGTTTACAAAGACGGAGTTTGTTCTATTGTGTTTTGCATCTAGTAGGCCATTGTTTACGACTTCAGCAATCATTTTTCTAATGCATCTACTTGTCACCAGAACACTACAGAACCCGACCATATTTGTATGTGTGTATATTTGAACCGTGTCGCCAACCACTTCACCACCTAGACACTCCACCCACTGCCCTCCTACGGAAGGGAACAAAGTTCGCTTCAGCCAATCTATTGAGATATGTCTATTAAAGAAATGGTTTGTTGACACAGATCTGGCAGCTTTAAATCCTGCCAACCCATTCGGTAAAATCGTATCATTTTTAGGGACAGAAAATGGTTAGGGCACTGCAATGCTCTCTTGTTTGCTCAAGCGTTGACAGATTTCTCATCTCTCGCTTGGGTGAGCTGGACCCTGGGGTCTAGATATGACAAGCCGTTAGGGTTAGTCTGTACGTTCTGGTCTGTGGAATCCATGACGGATGCCATCGTGGTCTAGCAGTTAGTGGCACGGCTTGCAAACTAAGCTACATAAGTTTGGAGGAGTAGAAAGGGAGAAACTCCGGCGTTCTCTCCTTCCTCTATCTTCTCACTGTTTAATTTGACTCTTTCCTACAATCACACTCTCACACAACTCTAGCAAAGGTACATACAGACGCACACGTCCAAGCACTGGTTTATGCGTCTTAATATCGCCCAATTGACTACGGTCTGGGGTGGAATAGGCGCGCCTCCGCCAGTAGAAACTAGTGAGGCAAACACGTCAAATAAAACAAACATTAAAGCGGAGATATTTCAATTAATTTATTAATACTGGTTTAGAAGACACTGCAGGGTCTTTTTTTTTTTTTCGCCTTTTTTCTCTAATCCCCAAGGAGGTGTGCGTTGCACTGTGGTTTTTATTTTGTGCCTGTTGGCCCAGTGCATCCAACTTCAGCATGCATTTTTATGTAAGGGTCTGCTTCCTCCTGCATTTTCTAAGGGTTTCCTTCCCCGGGGTAACGGTGCTATGGTGGGGATCGAACCCAGCACCTTCTGGTTGTGAGCCGTGTCACTTAACCACTAGCCCACGCCGTCCCCTGAACCTGCAGGGTCTGAATACAACCAGTTTGTTGGGAAGGTAACTCAGGCAAGCGGAATACAAGCTGAAGTGGCACCAGCAGAGGTCTGTAATGTTCCGTATTAGATATTCAGCGCGTCTGACGATACAGCACAGTGGAAGGATGGCACAAACCAGCCGCTCACAGCTGACTGCTTGCATCAGGGTAGGTTAACCAAAGCTGACCAGGACTTTGTCACTCTCCCAAGTGGCGGCCGTGGAAACACGCCGCACTAGTGTAGTCTAGCAGAGAGAATAGGATTCGCAGTGGGAACACAAAGAAGGTACCCCAAAAAAGCCAGCTGAAAAGGGGGATGTGTCAGGCCGAAAGACGCACATATCACATCCACACTGCAAACTGCGACACAGTCTAACAACATCCTTTTCATTACTAACGCCCAAGAAGAAACTCTGGTGGTTTGAGGATTTCCTCCATATTCATAATCAACAGCCGCTCGATGATATTGAACGCAAACGCCATGATTGGCAGACAACATGCGCGTCATTCAAGAGTTATTCTTGGCATTTGAGAACACGGCGTGGGCTAGTGGATAAGTGACACGGCTCACAATCAGAAGGTGCTGGGTTCGATCCCCATCACAGCACCGGCCGTTACCCCGGAGAAGCAAACCCTTAGAAAATGCAGGAGGAAGTAGACCCTTACATAAAAATGCATGCTGAAGTTGGATGCACTGGGCCAACAGGCGCAAAATAAAAACAGAAGTGTAATGCACACCGTCTTGGGGATTAGAGAAATAAGGCGAACGCAAAAAAAATAAAAAAATTCTTGGCATTATCTGGATCGCGTTACTAACGAGAGTGTTCTTGTAATTGTTTGCAAGGAGTAAAAATAAAGTCAAGTAACCCATAGCATTACTGCCGTAGGGGTGTGAGGAGTTAGCGATCTCACATTTCAAAGGCTCGACTATATGACGGATATATATATACCGGACTGAACCGGTACCCATTTAAGGGTGGGTCGACCCGGGAGCCATTGCGGTCTGAAAAAAGCATTACCGCCTCAACTGGGAAATGAACCCAGGACCACTCAGATGCGAAGCCAGAGCGCTAACCACTGCGCTACGCCATTGACATGGGATGGGCATATATCATAATCGATGGGGCTGACCAAGACCGTCCTGCAAGGCACTGTGCCTGGGAAGCGTGGGAGAGGGAGACCAAAAAAGAGATGGGAGGACAATGTAAAAGAGATGGGAAGGTCTATAGCTGAAACTAATACCCTGGTGAGAAATCTAGACGTATGGCGGGAACTGGTTCGACAAACTGCAATAACGGTGCCTCAACGACCTTCTAGGTAACGGGACTGATGATGATGATTCAATAGTCGTCACACGAAAGCTTGGATGTCCCGTCATCGTCACAGCCAACTGTAGGTCCCGATGCACCATTCCTCAAAATTCTGCATCATCATAATTCAGGATGGTCAGGAGACGCCGCTGGTTGCGCGGTCAGGATACGCCACTGGTTGCGCGGTCAGGAGACGCCGCTGGTTGCGCGGTCAGGATACGCCACTGGTTGCGCGGTCAGGAGACGCCGCTGGTTGCGCGGTCAGGAAACGCCGCTGGTTGCGCGGTCAGGAGACGCCGCTGGTTGCGCGGTCAGGATACGCCACTGGTTGCGCGGTCAGGAGACGCCGCTGGTTGCGCGGTCAGGATACGCCACTGGTTGCGCGGTCAGGAAACGCCGCTGGTTGCGTGGTCAGGAGACGCCGCTGGTTGCGAGGTCAGGATACGCCACTGGTTGCGCCCGTGGAAGGCCTCCAGTTTCGACATGTCATGTTTGAGTAGTGCCCGAGTTTTGGAGCCGTACAGCAGGACTGGGACCACACAGGACTGGTAGATGCGGATTTCTGTTTCAATGGAGATCTTTCCGCTACTCCACATACGTCGGATGTCGTGCATAGCAGACGCAGCCGGGCCGATCTGCATCGATAGATCGGGACCACTGATCCCATCGGGCGGCACTATTCTGCCTCGACACATCGGGACCGCTGAGCCGATCGGGCGGCACCCTTCTGCCTCGACACATCGGGACCGCTGAGCCGATCGATCGGCACCATTCTGCCTCGACACATCAGGACCGCTGAGTCAATCGGGCGGCACCATTCTGTCGAGACATACACATTCGCTGGTGCCCTTCGCAGTGTGAATTTGAGTTTCAGTCCCCTGGGGTGCTGTGTGGGAAATAAGGTTCTGAACTTTAGTCTTGGCCCAGGGAGGACGTTTCGCTGTCTAGGATTTCAGAGAGTGATGCAGATATCACAGCCCAATGTTAAATGCTGTGTAGGGATCAAGATGCTGAGCAGCGCATGAGCTGCAGCGGTCAGCGACTCATAGCTGACTGCTAGCGTCAGGGCCAGCGAACCAGAGCTGCCAAGACCCTTCTACACCTCCACGCGGTGATCCTGGATAACAGGCTGCAGCAGAGCAGACTGGCTAAGGAGAAGGGTATGAAGAGGGGATGCTAACCCGGTACTCAAAAAATTCTTGCTGAAGCCGGATGAATTGGATCGAAAGGTGCAAATATCGCAGTCAAGCTGTAAACTACGACATAACGCTTTCCGTTATCTGGACTACATTCTGCTACTTAAGCCCTGTCAGGGTTTGGTAGCCGGAGATTGAGAACGAACGAAGCCAAGATAAGCCAAATGCTGTACAGCGCATCTTATGATAACAAAAAGAACCATAAAAATACATTACCAAAAATGAAAAACAAAACAGACAAATGAATTGGTATATCTTACCTCTAGGTAAAGGGAAAGTGGCCCGCTGATCTGACGGTCCAACAAATCTCGGGTCAAAGATGGCCTGTGAGATGCCGGAACGCTGCCATTGGTCAGATTGCTGTCAAATGAAATGTTAGCGTCATAACTTCGGTCCTTGTCATGGTCACCTCCAAATTCTTTGTTCATCTCGTCCACCTTGAAGGTAGACACTTCTAGAATATTGACATCAGACAAGACTTTTGCCCCTGAGTGACCATGACTTATATTTTTGGACTTTAATCCAGACTCCAGGCATCTGTCCGGTTCGTTTCTTCGCAGTATGACAATAATGGATATAACGATACTGGCAATAATGAGAGTTAGTCCGGCGATGACACCAGTGATAATAACATATTTCTGTTCCATATCAGATGATGCATCTGTCACTGTGACGTTGGTGAAGTCGACGTTAATATAGAGAAAAGTGTTGCTATGGAGACGTGGACTGCCACCATCTTGAACAGATATTGTGAGCCTGTAGCTCGTGTCCCGACTTGATGTCAATCGCTTGATTAAGAAGATTGTCCCTGTAACATTGTCAATCCCAAACATTTGGGGGTATCCTTCCGCAATTAGGTAGACAAGTTTCGCGTTTTTGTCTAGGTCGGAATCTGACGCATTAATCTTAGCGATTATCGCCCCTGGGGGTAAATTGGCGGACGCAAAAACAGTGTCGTTTCCAGGTCGGGGGTAGAAGACCAGGGGGGTGTGGTCATTTGTGTCCGTTATTTCTATGGTCAGGGTCGAATTGCTGGTCAAAGAAGGGATTCCCTTGTCACGTACTGAAACCACTATGACGTAATAATCCAGGGATTCCCTGTCAAAAATAGCAGTTGTTGTGATGGCCCCACTCTCAGTGACCTGAAACCCCACTGATTGGTCAGACACAAGATGGAACGTAAGCTCAGAGTTGACCCCATCGTCGGCATCGGAAGCGATGATCTGAGCCACAAAGGTGCCTGGTTCCTGGTTTTCCTTGACCTGATATTGTGTTCTGGTTATTTCCGGCTTGTTATCGTTAACATCTTCAACAAATATTATCACGGTAACATATCCGGTGAATGGCTGTTGTCCTCTGTCCACAGCCTCCACATTCAGACGAATAATCGGTTCTGTCTCTCTATCCACAGATGATATGAGAGAGATCCAGCCTGTGGAAGGATCGATGCTAAAGGAATTACTGGTATTCGTTGTCAGTTGGTAAATCACTTCCTTGTTGGCACCTTCATCGGCGTCACTTGCAGACACACGCAGTAGGTTCTGGTGCGAGAGCTGACCTTCCTTCACACTAATGTTGTATTCTGGTTCTTCAAAAACTGGTCTGTTGTCGTTGACATCTGAAACTCGAACTGTGAAGTTGACATGCGCAGACAGACTTGGAGTCCCATGATCAGAACACGACAGCACAACCAACATCTCTGGTTCAGCTTCTCTGTCTAACTGAAGTTTTATTTCAATGGCGTATCCACTTTCTTCAAGGGGCTCGAGCGTGAAGTGAGGGTTCATTGATGTACAATCCACTAATCCGTTTTCCCCTTTATCTTTGTCCTGGTACCTGAGAGTTCCTACAAACCAGTCAACGGGTAACTCCTCTGACAAAATGGCGCTGTTCTGGTTGAGTGGGTCAACGAGTATAAGTGACAGTTTAGGGGGCGTGTTCCCTACATCAATAATATTGATTATCATAATTCCCTGAGACACTTTCGGGGATTCCCCATTATCTTTAGCCACGATCACTGCCTGGAATGTCTCGTCAGACTCGTACTGCAGCTCTGCTTTAACTGTGACCTTGCCTGTGTCCAGATTAAGATCGAAAAGTTGTCTGACCTTATTTGGGGCGAACGAGCTGAACTGGAAAGTTATACGTCCGTTCTCCCCTTCATCCAGATCGGTTGCATTCACCGTGCCAACCCAGCTACCAATAGGCGCATCTTCTGAAACAGTGAAGTTAAAGATTGATTCTGTGAATTGTGGGATGTTGTCGTTTGCGTCTGTGACAGAGATAATAACTGATAGAGTCCCGGTAAGCGCTGAGCTGGTGTTCCCATCTTTGGCGAAGATGTGGAGCTTGTATTCACTTTGTTTCTCCCTGTCCAGATCTTGTAAAAGAATGACCTTCAAGAGAGAGACACCCAGAAGCTTCTCCTCCTTTAGTCCAAAGATCTGATTAGTTTCGATCCAGTACGTGATGTATGTGCTCGTCTGAGCATCACGGTCCATGGCGCTCGGAACAGAGAAGTCACTTTCTTTTGGGGATGCCTCGGAAAGATTTTGATGAAGAACTTTGACAGGAAATGACGGAGAATTGTCGTTGATGTCTTGAATTATGATGACGACATGCAGTATTTTGAGGACAGCTACGTCAAGTTTGACTGTCACGTCAAATTCAAGCTTGCACGTGATCACTGTTGAATCACACACCTGCTCTCTGTCAATCATAGCGTTTGTATACAACATCCCCGAGCGGATGTTGATTGTGAACATGGAGGAAATCCTCAAGCCATCAGAGCTGAGTATCTGGTACCGAACATTCGGAATATCTGCGTGTGCCACCTCAGCTGTTATACCGCTTACTTGAGCCACGTTTCCGACAAACGTATCAGCTTTCTGTTCCTCTAATAGCTCGAAGAAAATATTGTTATTGCTCTGCGCAACCGCACGGGACACAAGCCCTGATGCAACCAAAATCACAAGCGGAAATAAACCAGGGGAGCGCATTTCCGTCATGGTCTTGCCCAAGGCCAAACTGAAGTGGGTTTTTTTTTAAAAACAAATCGCAAAGGATATTCCCGATTACCAAGATGTGGATTTGAAACTCAGGATCGCTTCATGATCTGCTCTATGTTTCTGAAATGAGAAATATGATTTGTTAATTAAGAGATGCGTTAGTGTTACAAACTCCCGACTGGAAAGACAAGAATAGCACTGTAACCTTGCAAGCATGTTATTAGACATGAACGTAAGGAAAGTTGCACGTATGGTATGCTACCACTGCATGAACTATAATTACTAAGGCACTTTCTGCGAACAGTAGAAGTGGCGAGGTGCGAGTCTTTGTCACTGTAAAACAGTATATTCTTTGTAGAGCTTGTGCTAATTCTTCTTCTTCTTCTTTTTCATCTTCATCTTCTACTACTACTACTACAACTACTACTACTACCACTACTACTACTACTGCTACTACTACTACTACTACTACTACCGCTACTACTACTACTACTACTACTACTACTACCACTACTACTACCACTGCTGCTACTACTACTACTACTACTACTACCACTGCTGCTACTACTACTACTACTACTACTACTTCTACCACTGCTGCTACTACTACTATTCCTACTACTACCACTGCTGCTGCTGATACTGTTACTACTCCTACTACTACTACTAATACATGTTCTACTACTACTACTATTATTATTATTATTACTACTACTACTACTCCTGCTGCTACTAATACTACTACTACTTCTACTACTACTGCTGCTGCTGCTACTACTACTACTATTACTACTACTACTGCTGCTGCTACTACTACTACTACTATTACTACTATTACTACTGCTGCTGCTGCTGCTACTACTACTACAACTGCTACTAATAGTACTACTACTACTATTTCTACTACTACTGCTGCTGCTGCTACTACTACTACTATTACTACTACTACTGCTGCTGCTACTACTACTACTACTACTACTACTACTACTACTACTACTACTGCTGCTGCTACTACTACTACTACTATTTCTACTACTACTGCTGCTACTACTACTACTACTGATGCTGCTACTACTACTACTACTGATGCTGCTACTACTACTACTACTACTACTACTACATGTTCTACTACTACTACTACTACTATTATTACTACTACTACAACTGCTGCTACTACTACTACTACTACAACTACTACATGTTCTACTACTACTACTACTACTATTATTACTACTACTACAACTGCTGCTACAACTACTACTACTAAACTACTACATGTTCTACTACTACTACTACTACTTCTGGGTTCGTCTAGAAAAGGGCGTTATGTTATGTGGTAGTTTACAGCGAAACCGGAATGTGAAGAGAACTACAACAGTCGGCCACCTAACATCCTGTCTGGGGCCCACAAAAGAGTAATCCTACTCACTCTGTGCATTCAACAACACCCACAACAGCGAAGCTGTGATATCTGCGCCTTTTCGCCAGCCACATCCGATTTCAGCAAAACATTTTGAGGCCTGGTTTCTCTTCCCTCGTCCATCCCTTTTCTCTTAGCCAGAATGCACGGATGCAGCCTACTTCAAGGGCCGCCAATTAAAGGAGGAACAACACCTTGATCAGCTATTGCTTGTTAAGTCTCCGTAAGCAGCCACCTCATATATGAGTCACTGGCTGTTCTCAGTTCATTCACTGCTACATCTTCCGCCACCCAGGGCTAATTCATATACAATATATATTCTGTCAAATCTCCTGCTTCCTTACAGACAGCATGTTGACAGTCAAAACACTAAGACAAAGGGACCTCATATAAAAAGCCAGGTCGAACGTGTGTCTTCGGATTCAACGCCGTAGGTATTGCATTCTTAGTCTTAGTCCCCCTGTACATCTACAAGGGCGGTTGCATTTGGGCAGGTCCCAGCTCTTGGGCGAGTTAGTAGTAGCCGATTGCCGGCATTTCTCTGCTTAGCGAGCTAGGCTCGAGCAGTACTACGTGTTTTTGTGTTGTGCTGGTCCCAGATCAGTTTCCAGTTGATTCGTTCTGCGGTTGTTTGTTGTTCTTTTTATTCGTTCATCCTCAGATCAAGGTCCAGGTTTCTCTTACATCCTCAGATCAAGGTCCTGGTTCCTCTTACATCCTCCGATCAAGGTCCAGGTCTCTCTTACATCCTCAGATCAAGGTCCCAATTTCTCTTACATCCTCAGTTCAAAGTCATGGTTCCTCTTACATCCTCAGATCAAGGTCCTGGTTCCTCTTACATCTTCAGATCAAGGTCTTTGTTCTCTTACATCCTCAGATCAAGGTTCCATTTTTTTCTTACATCCTCAGATCAAGGTCCGGTTTCTCTTAACAAAGGACACCGCAGTTTGTAAGGCTGTTTTATCTCCATTACAGCTTTTGTCTCATATCTGTCTTGCTAGGCCAGTATTGCTCTCTCTTTTCGTTTGCGAGCGTGCAGCTTTGCAGGATGTAATCCACGGTCATGGTATGCTCCCACATGGGCACCTGTCATCTGTCCCAATCCTCATTTTGTTGTAAAGATGACCTTTATGTCTGTAATGCCCAGTTCTCAGTCTGAAGATGATGACTTGCTCTTCTCTGGTTAAGTGAAAGTAGATGTCTTCGTTTCGGAAGTCGGGGTGTTGATTAGCCCATTTTACCTGATTTCTATTTAATTATGGTCTTGACCTCATTTTACGTGATGCTATGTTTTCTTTGCCGTTTTTTAATGCTAGGTTTATGCCACCGGATGGGCCGTCTCAATGAAGTGACACGTCAGTTGCAGGTCCTCAGTGGTTCCCTACAGTTTGTCTTGCATGTTTCTTTCCTCGGGCTAGATCTTCTGAAGGGAGCTTTGGTGCAGTGGACATGTTATGCTAGGGTCTGTTTGTGAGGATGCTTCTCCACACTTTGCTAGTTTGTCTGCAACTTCTCATATCCTTCGATATTGCAGTGGGGTTGGATTCACTATGACCTGCCTTGGGTGTTCTGCTGAGAGCTGTGTCAGATATCAGGAGGGAATTCTATGAAATCTATGATCCAGCATCTTCAATAACACACATCTCAATGGGCAGCGAATTTCCAAGTAAACAACATGGGGTGGAGGAGACGGAGTGGTATGCAGCAGGGTGGAGCTGGTGAAACCATCGTCCATGATTAGTACTGGCCCTCTGTTCAGGAAAGAACTGGCCAATGACAAGCCCAGATCAGGAAAGAGCTGGCCAATGACAAGCCCAGATCAGGAAGGAGCTGGCCAATGACAAGCCCAGATCAGGAAAGAGCTGGCCAATGACAAGCCCAGATCAAGGAAGTGCTGGCCAATGACAAGCCCAGATCAGGAAAGAGCTGGCCAATGACAAGCCCAGATCAGGAAAGAGCTGGCCAATGACAAGCCCAGATCAAGGAAGTGCTGGCCAATGACAACCCCAGATCAGGAAAGAGCTGGCCAATGACAAGCCCAGATCAGGAAAGAGCTGGCCAATGACAAGCCCAGATCAGGAAAGAGCTAGCCAATGACAAGCCCAGATCAAGGAAGTGCTGGCCAATGACAAGCCCAGATCGGGAAAGAGTTGTCCAATGACAACCCCAGATCTATTAGCCAGATCCCTACAGCGCCAGTATGACTGAGTGGGTTTGACTTCAGGGAGACATGAACATCCCCATCGTCCGCTGGTCACTTTGTGACGAAACTACACGACTGGAATGTGAAACTGGTCGTTGTGGTCGAGAGGTTAGACAATCGCTTCACAAAGCGATGAACAGAAACGGTTTTAAAGTGACCACTGGTCTCACGGGGGAAGTGACCAGAGTGCCTGCATCCTGAGTTAACTCCAGTCGCCTTGACTAATGTCTTGCCACTGGTTCAAGGTGCCTCGGAACAAGAGAGTGAGGTTGATGACCAGTCCAGTTACTTGCTCACTATAATCCAAATACAGCGCAAGTTACGACATCAAGACAAAACCGCCTGATGATGTGGCATCACTGCTTGCGATCGGCAACTAATGTGTCTAATATGTGTCAGGGTGCACATACATTGCCCAAGATCGTCATCTTTGTTTTGTTTTAACGCTTTCTAATACTGACGCGGCATCGGTAAGGAATGCAATCACCGAGTAGTGTGCGGTTCAAGCGAATCTTGCCATTTAGTGGAGATGGGTGTGGAGAGTGGCTTCCAGATCTTTGTTTGTTTGTTTGCCTCGCGCGTACCACGGTGTGTTTCCTGTGGTCCAGTATTCGTCAGTCCTTCGGACTACATGACCAGCCCAGCTTCGCTTCGAGTTGTTGGCATGCTGTAGTGCATCCCTGACGTGTGACAATCAATACTCCAATGTATATATTTATCTGTGGTGGTCCATTCTTATGTATTTCTGATCAATGTTATTGTATATTTATGTCATCTTGCGTTGTTATCTAAGTGATAGGCCCACGAGACAGCCCTTAAGTGAAGCATGTCTTGTCTTTATCTGGTTCTCTGTGGTTTCGCTCAGAGACCAGGTTTAACATCCGTAGCATAGCGCTGAAATGACAACTGAATCGAATAAGTCTGCTCGCGGCCTGATGTTGCTCATGGCGTCTGTTGCCGTTTTTATGAAGTTGAAGGCGACTCAGCCCGCTCTTCGGCGCCTGGCAATCTTGAGCTATTGCATTGTAATAGGAAAATAGAAATAAAGCGTAACTTGCTTGTTTAAACAATAGAATAAGAGAAGAAGCTTACACGTGAGTGATGAGGCTATGGGATATAGAGATCGAGAGTAGATCGAATTACAATATTCTGAACGTTAGTCGATCGCTGCAGACTTCGACATCCTCTGATCAACAAATTAAAACATTGAACACATCGACAGCCTTGTAGGGGGAACTGGAAAAAGTAGAAAATGTATTAAAGACATGTATACTCCGTGAGAGGAGCGGAGTGGCAGTATGGGACCTAGCTGAAGATAAGATGTATCGTGCCAAGAGATGGGCAGTCAAGTTTGAGGGAGACATATTTGAGAGAAGGACAGTCAAGTTTGAGGGAGACATATTTGAGAGATGGACCACCAAGTTTAGGGAGATAGCTTTGAGAGATGGACTGCCAAGTTTGAGGGAGACATATTTGAGAGATGGACCACCACGTTTAGGGAGATAGCTTTGAGAGATGGACTGCCAAGTTTGAGGGAGACATATTTGAGAGATGGACCACCAAGTTGGAGGGAGATAGCTTTGAGAGATGGACTGCCAAGTTTGAGGGAGACATATTTGAGAGATGGACCACCACGTTTAGGGAGATAGCTTTGAGAGATGGACTGCCAAGTTTGAGGGAGACATATTTGAGAGATGGACCACCAAGTTTGAGGGAGATAGTTGAGAGATAGTCCGCCACGTTTGAGGGAGACAGATTTGTGAGATGGACTGCCATGTTTGAGGGAGATAGCTTTGAGAGAAGTCAGAGATGGGCCGCCACGTCTGAGGGAGATAGAGTTGAGAGAAGTCAGAGATGGGCCGCCACGTTTGAGGGAGATAGAGTTGAGAGAAGTCAGAGATGGGCCGCCACGTTTGAGGGAGATAGAGTTGAGAGAAGTCAGAGATGGGCCGCCACGTCTGAGGGAGATAGAGTTGACAGATGGACCACCAAATTTGAGGGAGATTGATTTGAGAGATGGTCCCCTGCCAAGTTTGATGGAGATAGATTTGATTATGTGAGGGCAAGCGACAAGAAAGAAGTTATCGTTCAGAAAAGCCCTGAAGCAGTTAGCCCTGAATAGAGTTTACCTCTCAGTAAACTCTCAGAATTTTCGCCGTTATCTTCATTCCCATCCTAACTAACTTCCCAGACAGGACGTGGGGATTTACATCTGCTTTCTTCTTTGCTGTCTCAGTGTTTATTTAAAAACCGTTTAACACCGTTTCGCGCTTGGCAGACAGGGCATTTTGCGTTCTGTATATAAACCATAGCAACGGCCCCCGCTTCTGTAATGGCCGACCACGTGTTGCAGACGTGAAAGCTAAATCGTTTTAACTTTATTGCTCACTGGTTAGAAGTGATGGTTGCTTGCTGGAGACGAAAGATGTTTACGTTCAGATCTGAAACGACAGGTAATTTAGCGCTCTGCTTAGGCTTTTAAATATAATAATATTTAAACGTCAGACCGTTTCGTTTGGAGCGCCTTTGAGACCTGGCATTGACATATCTCGGCACGGGTAGTATCGCACTTTGTAGTTGAATTGATCGATTACACTTCTGTGATTCGATTACATTGTAGTAATTGAACTAATCGATTACAATTTCAGTTTTTTTTTCGAATACATGAGGAACTGCTGTTTTGTTCTTCATCTTCTTTCGTTCGTTTCTTCTTCTTCATCGTTCGTTCTCAAATCCTCTTCGATACCTTCTCCTTAGTCAGTCTGCCCTGTTGCAAGCTGTTATCCAGGATCACCACGTGGAGCTGGAGAAGGGTCTTTGCAGCTTTGGGTCGCTGGCCCTGAGGCTAACAGTCAACTGTGGGTCACTGGCCCTGAGGCTAACAGTCAACTGTGGGTCGCTGGCCCTGAAACTAACAGTCAACTGTGGGTCGTTGACCGCTGCAGCTAATGCACAGTCCAGCATCTTGATCCCTTTTGTTAGTTTGATAACACAATGTCTATATTTGCAATTCTCGGAATTCGATAGCACATATTTGTTCACAATGCAGGTCATCGCGCATACAAATCTTCACTTTATCTTGGAAAATCTGGTCCGACGCCGCCTTTCCATTTTCGGCCAAAAACTTCACTGTCTTTTGCAGTTCACTTTCACTGTATTGCATCTTCCGCACTCTCCTCACAGTTTATCGCTCATCTCCGGAAGGACTACACACCAGATCTCCTCTCTCTTGAGACCAGGTGATGCTTACAACTTGCGAGATTCAAACATCTGCCGTTTCGCGCTTTCACTTCTTAACAGACAGACATGGTAGTGAGTCTAAGACACTTCTGTCGAGGATAAATAGTTCTTATTTTCGTTGTATTAGACCGGTGTTGATGAAGTAGATGACTAGTAATGTATCCCTGCTTCCCCTTCCCTAACAGTAAGCCACGTACCCATTTACATCGGGATTAACTTGACCGTTTGTGGAGTGTAAATTAACAGCCTGGACTGCACTCTCCGTGGCGATTGAATGAAAAGGCAGCCTTCATTCCTCAACACGTGCGGACCTCATCAATGGGAATCAAACTTGTAATAATTGTACATTTCGTTCTATGTTCGTTTCTAGCTATGATACCCCGGTTAACGGGTTATTCACTCGCTTAACGGTAAGTTATAAACAACACTAAAGACACACAGGTTAGGAGATCTGTGGTCTCCTAAGACTATGAGATTAGCACATTAGGATTCTCTAAATTCTGTTAAACGAGTTGGTTTTATGTTTCCATCGAATCTATGTGTCTCTCTCTCTGTTTGACTTTCTGTTCTTATCGAAACCTCTCTGTTCTTTTTCTGGTTTAACTTTCGTACCAACTATAACTACATCTATCTATCTATCTATCTATCTATCTATCTATCTATCTATCTATCTATCTATCTATCTATCTATATATCTATCTATCTATCTATCTATCTATCTATCTATCTATCTATCTATCTATCTATCTATCTATCTATCTATCTATATATCTATCTATCTATCTATCTATCTATCTATCTATCTATCTATCTATCTATCTATCTATCTATCCATCCATCCATCCATCCATCCATCCATCCATCCATCCATCCATCCATCCATCCATCCATCCATCCATCCATCCATCCATCCATCTATCTATCTATCTATCTATCTATCTATCTATCTATCAGTCTGTTTGCGCGCCAGTCTTCTAACCAGTCTTCAACCTCGGTATGGCACGTTTTTCTCTATCGAAGATACCAAAATAACTAGCATGTACACCGTGCTTTGACTGTAGAAACAAACGGCCTTTATTCCATATATAATCTCCGTGTGAACTCTACAATAGAAATAGTAACACAGATATGTATCACAGTAGATCCAATAGAGGATTGTTTGGAGTCCCAGGTAAGGGGGTGTTTATAGCAGCACAGTTTCCATGATACCCACACGCTGCCGAAGCCAGGTGCACGGTTAAGGGACCAACTTCAATCTATCACCCTTTGACCGATTGCACATAAAATCCTTTGTCAATAAAAGGAACTACTTTCACTTTCATTGCGTTTATTTAAGAAAGTCATAACGTTAGAATGGTTTCAATATGAATGCTGTGTGTGACCGAGTTTAGGGGGTCATGGAGACTGTCACTTTGGTAGCGCGTTTAGCTAGAGGCGGGGAACGGTGCAGTTTAACTACGATATGGTACAAGAATAAGCGGGAAAGTCAACGAGGTCGGTATAACTGTCTGGTATAGCGTCGTTAGGGTACTTGTTATTGTTGTTGGTTAAATAGGTCTGCCGGGATTAGGATGCTGAGCAGCACATGAGCTGCAGTGGTCAGCGACCCATAGCTGACTGCTAGCGCCAGGGTCAGCGAACCAGAGCTGCCAAGACCCTTCTACACCTCCACGCGGTGATTTTGTATAACAGGCTGCAGCAGGGAAGACTGGCTAAGGAGAAGGGATCGAAGAGGGAATGCTAATCCGGTACTCAAAAAAATGGTTGCTGAAGTCGGATGTGTTGGGCCGAAAGGTGCAAATATCGCAGTCAAGCTGTAAACTACGACACAACACATTCCGTTCTCTGGACTACATTCTGCTACTTAAGCCCTTTCAGGGTTTGGTAGCGGGAGATTGAGAACGAACGAAGCCAAGCCAAGCCAAACCAAGCCAAGCCAAACTAAGCCAAGCCAAACTAAGCCAAGCCAAGCCTTATACTGATATAGGTCTGCCGAGGTGTTTGCTCTGTCGCAGTCAATTCCATGTTGGCTGGTGTGTTTATTTGACCCATCCTTGCCCCTAGTTATTAATATTAAAACTAAATAGAAAGAGACTAACAACGCGAGCATATTAAAATCCCCAATGCTCCAGATCAATATTGCACTCGTCCCCCATTATCCAACCCAGCCCAAATCCATCCCCTACTTTCAGTCCGTTCATTTATTCACCAGTTCTCCCGCCCCCAACCCATTTCTTACCCCCCCCCCCTCTCAAACCACCCCACCATCAACTTGCTTATGCTTATTTTATATTGAGAATGTCGTTAACGACTTCCATAAGTATCGAATAACAGCGCTCCTTATTATGTCTCCAACCCAGCATCGAATTTAACGCAAATTAGATCAGTCCATCTCTTTCCACTCCACCCCATTTCATCTACGATTAGTTTTTTGTTTTTTTTAAATGTCTCATTTTCCCAGCCATACCGTAACATAATTATTCCGCGCAGGACCTCGTACTGTTGTGCCACTTTGACCCACTTCTGATGACATCACGTGATTCGATCAACCAATCACATTTCTCTTGCAAACGGTGGAAATACAGATGAACATTTGAGAATTAATTAGATATATTGAACTTCTCATGACATCTGTCGATGCTGTTACAATAGAAAACAATACCTGAAATAGGGAACGTTGATCGAATGTGTTGTTTTCTATTTCAATTTTCGATCCCTATTCTCTCAGCCAGACTACACGAGTGATGTCTGTTTCTAGGGCCGTCCCTTGGAGGCGGGGAAGAGGTCTTCTTGAGATCTGATTCGCTGACACCGACGCAAGCAACCAGCAATACGACAGCTCATTCACAGCTGTGGCCGATCGCGGTACCAACTTACCGCCATAGACACAATGTGTGTGCGTGTGTGTGAGAGAGAGAGAGAGTGTGTGTGTGTATGAGAGTGTGTATGCGTGTGTGAGAGAGTTGACTGTGTGTAACAGTGTGTGTGTGTATGTGTGTGAGAGTGTGTGTGTGTATGAGAGTGTGTGTGTGTATGAGAGTGTGTATGCGTGTGTGAGAGAGTGAGTGTGTGTAACAGTGTGTGTGTATGTGTGTGAGTAGGTGTGTGTGTGTGTGTGAGAGAGAGAGAGAGAGTGTGTGTGCGTGTGAGAGAGAGAGAGAGAGTGTGTGTGTGTGTGTGTGAGTGTG
The DNA here is from genome assembly GCA_036924085.1 of Ariolimax columbianus. Lineage (NCBI taxonomy): Eukaryota > Metazoa > Mollusca > Gastropoda > Stylommatophora > Arionidae > Ariolimax > Ariolimax columbianus. Next base: position 32,741,705 of record JAVGWX010000024.1, read on the forward strand.
TGTGTGTGTATGAGAGTGTGTATGCGTGTGTGTGAGAGTGAGTGTGTGTAACAGTGTGTGTGTGTGTGTGAGATTGTGTGTGTATGTGTGTGTGAGAGTGTGTATGGGATAGTGTTTGTGTGATAGTGTGTGTGTAAGTATGTGTGTGAGTGTATGAGTGAGTGTGTGTATGTGTGTGTTAGAGTGTGTTAGAGTGTGTGTATGTGTGTATTAGAGTGTGTGTGTGTATGTGTGAGTAGGTGTGTGTGTTAGGGTGTGTGTGTATGTGTATATGTTAGAGTGTGTGTGTATGTGTGAGAGTGTGTGTGTGTATGTTAGAGTGTTTGTGCATGTGTGTGTATTAGAGTGTGTGTATGTGTGTTAGTGTGTGTGTGTTAGAGTGTGTGTATGTGTGTATTAGAGTGTGTGTATGTGTGTATTAGAGTGTTTGTGTGTTAGAGTGTGTATGTGTGTGTATTAGAGTGTGTATGTGTATGTTAGAGTGTGTGTGTGTATGTGTGTTAGAGTGTATATGTGTGTGTGTGTGTGTTAGAGTGTATGTGTATGTTAGCGTGTGTTTGTATGTGTGTGTGCGCGAGCACTAACGTCGATACCCGTTTCCAACACAACAGAAACCCACCGATCAATAACAGATACACCAAATAAACACGTGTATGGCCCATTTGTTTGACCAGAAACTGACGATATGATTGTCTCCAAACTGCGTCATGTCGAATGGAAGGATCGATCGATACTCAATCAATCCTTAGCGTTCATATTCAACCGATACTGTTTTCTTCATCTTCTTCTTGCTGCTGTTCGTGTTCCTCTTCTTCTTCTTCTTCTTCTTCTTCTTCTTCTTCTTCTTCTTCTTCTTCTTCTTCTTTTTTTCCTTCTTGTTCTTGTTCTTCATCTTCTTCTTGCTGCTGTTGGTGTTCCTCTTCCTGTCTTCTTTTTCTTCTTCTTCTTTTTTTCCTTCTTCTTCTTTTTTTCCTTCTTGTTCTTCTTCTTCTTCTTCTTCTTCTTCTGCTTGCTCTTGTTGTTAGCTTTCTTCTTCGTCTGCTTATTTTTGTTATTATTGTTCTCTTGTTCTTTTTCTTATTCGTGGGCTTCTTCTTGTTCGTCTTGCTGTCACAGTTATTCTTCTTTCTTTCTTTCTTTCTCCTTTTTCTTCTTTTTCTGTTTCTTCTTTTTCTTCTTTTTTTTTAAGATGTTATTCATCTTCTCTTTCTAAATCTTTTCTTGCTAATGTTTTTATTTTTCTCTTCTTTCTTCTTTCTTTCTTTCTTTTCTCTTTTTTCTTCTCATTCTCCTTCTTATTCTTCTTCTTCTTATTCTTCTTGTTATGATTATTATTATTTATAATATTCTGATCCTCATGATAGTGATTCGCTAACTGTTAGATAAAATCTTAGTAACAGTATGGGCAAAGTAGAAGATATGTAAAGAGATAGCAAAATAGGAATGACAAAGTTGAGAGGAACTTGCTTTACAACAGAGGACACCGAAATAACAATAAATAAAGCACAAAAATGCAAATCTTCAAATGCAATAAAACATGTTTATATGGCTGTGAAACATGGAGAATGCAACGCATGAGCTGCAGCGGTCAGCGACTCAATAGCTGACTGCTAGCGTCAGGGCCAGCGAACCAGAGCTGCCAAGACCCTTCTACACCTTCACGCGGTGATCCGGGATAACAGGCCGCAGCAGGGCAGACTGGCTAAAGAGAAGGGATCGAAGAGGGAATGCTAATCCGGTACTCAAAAATGCTTGCTGAAGTCGGATGTGTTGGACCGAAAGGTGCAAATATCGCAGTCAAGCTGTAAACTACGACACAACGCATTCCGTTCTCTGGACTACATTCTGCTACTTAAGCCCTTTCAGGGTTTGGTAGCGGGAGATTGAGAACGAACGAAGCCAAGCCAAGCCAAGCCAAACTAAGCCAAACCAAGCCAAGCCAAGCCAAACCAAGCCAAGCCAAGCCAAACCAAGCCAAGCCAAGCCAAACCAAGCCAAGCCAAGCCAAGCCAAGCCAAGCCAAGCCAAGCCAAGCCAAGCCAAACCAAGCCAAGCCAAGCCAAACCAAGCCAAGCCAAACATGGAGGAAAAACAAAAGTAACATCGGGCCAGGTATATACTTTCATAAATTGAAGAATAGAGAGATTGAAGGGGTATGATAATATCACTAATGTGGAACTGTTGGACAGAACCAGACTGAAATCAGTGGGGCATGACGCGAGGAGAAGGCGCTGAAGTTGGATAGGATACGCAACGGAAACCAACTATAGTATTACTAGACAGTCTCTATTCTGGAATCCACAAGGCACGAAATGTAGAGGCAGATTAAAACACATACGGAGAAGAGAGCTCAGATAAACACAATGGAAACAACTAATAGGTGGACAGAAATGGAACAGTTGGACCAGGACAGAAGAATTGGTTGGTGTTTCTTCAAGACCTGTGCTCTACAGGGAGCTCAAAGGCTGTAATGATAATGACTCTTTAATTCATTCTATAATCATTTACTATTTTTACTGAAGAATATGGCAATGCGATTTCATACATGTCGTAAGAGGCGTCTAAAGAGAGTTGTGCATGGGGGTAGCAAGCTAATTGTGTAAAACAAATTGCTGCAGAAATCATCACTACAAAAGCGAAGTGTTTTGGTGCAGGTTTTATCAAGGGGTTAACAGTAGTGGTGATCTTATACTCCTGCTGGAGCGGAACAAGAAGGAGGCAGACGAGATGGATGAGAAAGAATACTTTGTCATAAGTCAGAGACGCATTGGTCGAGATGACAGGATTCAGAGACTCATAGCTGACTGCGTCAGAGCCAGTGACTCATAGCTGGTTGCGTCAGGGCCAGTGACTCATAGCTGGTTGCTTGCGTCAGGACCAGTGTCTCATAGCTGACTGCGTCAGGGCCAGTGACTCATAGCTGGTTGCTTGCGTCAGGGCCAGTGACTCATAGCTGACTGCGTCAGGGCCAGTGACTCATAGCTGGTTGCTTGCGTCAGGACCAGTGACTCATAGCTGGTTGCTTGCGTCAGGGCCAGTGACTCATAGCTGGCTGCGTCAGGGCCAGTGACTCATAGCTGGTTGCGTCAGGGCCAGTGACTCATAGCTGGTTGCGTCAGGGCCAGTGACTCACAGCTGGTTGCTTGCCTCAGAAAAGAACGTCTAGAGATTAAGGTTGGCAAAGAGGGAGAGATAACGTCAAGAGGAAGGCTAACAAATAGAGGGAAAACACAATAAGAGAAAGGTTAGCAAGGAGAGAGAAAACGTCAAGAGGTACGGCAAAAGTGTAGAAAACGTCAAGAGACGAGGTAAGACAGATGAAGAAAATGTCAAGAGACGAAGTAAGATAGATGGAGAAAACGTCAAGAGACGAGGTAAGACAAAGTAAAAGAAAACGCCAAGAGACGAGGTAAGACAGATGAAGAAAACGTCAAGAGACTAAGTAAGATAAATGGAGAAAACGTCAAGAGACGAGAGCAAGATAGATGGAGAAAACGTGAAGAGACGAGGTAAGACAAAGTAAGAGAAAACGCCAAGAGACGAGGTAAGACAGATGAAGAAAACGTCAAGAGACGAAGTAAGATAGATGGAGAAAACGTCAAGAGACGAGATAAGATAGATGGAGAAAACGTCAAGAGACGAAGTAAGACAAAGTAAAAGAAAACGCCAAGAGACGAGGTAAGACAGATGAAGAAAACGTCAAGAGACGAAGTAAGATAGATGGAGAAAACGTCAAGAGACGGATAAGATAGATGGAGAAAACGTTAAGAGACGAGGTAAGACAAAGTAAGAGAAAACGCCAAGAGACGAGGTAAGACAGATGAAGAAAACGTCAAGAGACGAGGTAAGATAGATGGAGAAAACGTCAAGAGACGAGGTAAGATAGATGGAGAAAGCGTCAAGAGACGAGGTAAGATAGATGGAGAAAACGTCAAGAGACGAGGTAAGATAGATGGAGAAAACGTCAAGAGACGAGGTAAGACAAAGTAAGAGAAAACTAAAAGAGACGATGTAAGACAAATATGGAAAAAAACGACAAGACACGAGGTAAGACAAAGAGAGAGACAATGTAAAGAGACAAAGATTGACAAAGAAAGAGGAAAAAAAAAAGCGATGAGAACAAAGGAGGAATAAAACAGAATAAAGAAAAAAGAAAAAAAACGGATAACAGAGATCAAGAGACATTGATGAAAGTGTAGAAAAAAAGTGATTCTTGCCATGTCGGAGTATGGTGAAAATAACCCAAAAAATTCTGGAAGCCCTCGGAGAGTACGATTAAAAAACACGAGGAATACAAATTAGAGAGGGACCAGGGGAATGCAGGGATAAAGCCTTAGAGAGTGACAAACACTGAGATGCAAGTGGGGTAGCTGGGTCATTTTCTTTAAATGAAGATTCAAATCATCAATAATTACTTCCATTGATCTCCCTTGAGCCCTAAATGGGGCGGGGGGGGGGGGGGGGGTCAGTGAACCCCCTTCATTCGAGAGTCCTCTTTGATACGCCGATAAACACAAAAGAAAACTCCAAGACATGCGCAGAGATGCAGGAAGCACTGTATGGTCCGGAAGTGATGCATTTGGAATTAAAGGAGAGAGAGAGAACCCTATAAAGGAAATGAAAGACGAATAGGGATTAAGAGAGAAGAAAAACAAGTAGGAAAATTGAATATAACGATTTCTTTTTAAACTTGAATTATTTGAAGGGTGATTGCGTCATTCAATGGCAGAAAGACAAAGACAAAGTGGACCGGATGTTCTGTTCAGGAGTGCACGAAGCAAACTTTATAGATTACAATTCCGTGCCAAAAGTCAATATTTCAAGGTTATTGTTCCTCGCGCGACATATGGATTCAATTCAATATAGCCACAAGAGATCTAGAAGCTCTTGTGGGACGTACATGTGCATCTCCCCACTACAGTACTCGTGAGGCGGTTTGTGGGATTGGAATAACACAACGAAAAACAGTATGAATAATTAGAGTAGTCAGTATAAGTATTTCACAAATTGATTTAGGGTAGCTGAAAAGTTCGCCGTTCGTTCTCAAACTCCCGCTACAAAGTCCTGGAAAGGGTTTTGCGAGTAGCAGTATGTTGTCCACAAAACGGAATGCGTTCTGTCATAGTTTACAGCTTGACTGCGATATTTGCTTCTTCCGGTTTGACACGTGCAACTTGAGCTGGTAAAATGTTCTGAAGGTGTCATCATGTGGCCGCAACTCCAGACTTTGTGATTATTGTAGGCAGCAGTAGATAGGTGTCACATACACGTGCACAGCTTAGATTTCAAAATGGCGTCCGTGAACACGGAAGGTACAATCAAAGAACAGCGTGCTGTTGTGTCTTTATTTGGGGGTACAGAAGGACTTTTTGCAAATGATATTCATAAAATAAACGCTGTATGTGAAGTTCTGCTGATGTTTTGTATTGTAATTTTTTAAAACCCATTACAAAATGCACGAACTCCATGGAAGGGACGAAAACCCTGTAATAGATTGGATAGATAATTTTGAATTTTGCACGGGCAGCGACTGTTAAGCCTACACTTTTTAATTTCCAACTGCCGAGGGATTTTTAACGTGCGCGACACTGAATACGGGCATCCGATCTCGACTACCCAGAGATCCGGGGGAAAACCAGAAAGTCTAGGTGACAAAATTCCGGGATTTGAACCCGCAAAGAATGAAAGCCATATAGTCCTGCTTACAGACGCATTGGCCGTAGTCACAGCACTGAAAAGCCAGAAAAATACTGAGCTTAATGATTTAAGAGCAGTACTCTGTCAACTATGCCAGCAGTGCACACCGAAAAGGGTAGTGGTACAGTGGGTTCCATCTCACTGCAACATCCAAGGCAACGAGGAGGCAGACAGACTGGCAAAAGAAGGTGGAAGACTACCACAAACAGATACTAGTATGACGTACGAAGAGTCAAAACGGCTTATTAGAGCTAGATACATGACCAAATGGGAAACCGAACATACTGGCTACACCAAAAACGATGCCTATTACCAGTTGAACAGAAAAAAGCAGGTCGTGGTCTTCAGATTTCGCACTGGCCACAATAGACTTAGGTACCACATATTCAACAAATTGAAGATAGGTGGCACTGACGAATGCCCGTGTGGTACCGGGAAAATGACCGCTAAACATTTGTTGCAAAACTGCCCGACATAGAGGATCAGAGAGAGCAGATGTGACCATCACCAGTGGCAACACTAGACAAGCTCTATAGCAGTGTCGACAGCCTCATTATGACGGGTGCTTTTTTCGAAAAAATTAAGATTGACGTCTGACTGCGTACGATGAAGAAGAAGAAGAAGAATAACCCGCGACCACCAAGCACCCGAGGCTGACATCTTACCTCGAGACCGCTACGTCACAACATCACGTTTAGGTAATTAACATACTTTGGCCACATAAAACGTCGCAATGATCGAGAAAGAACTATACTGGAGAGTAGGATACCTGGCCAAGGAGGCAGACCGAGGAGATGGACAAGTGACATTACACAGGCTCTGGAGTGACCAGTAGCAGATGCGGGAGAGCTGGTCAGGGATCGAACCTCTTACAGACAATCTGATTTGAGACTGTCGTTCTGCAAAGAACATGCAACATGATGATGATGAATGAAATAAGTCCTTTAAAGATAGGAAGAAATATAGCGAGCACAAAAGTAATCAGGAAAGACATTTTGTTTAAATATTTATAATCATAAATTTTCAAATCGCATGAGTTTGAAACAGAGAACATTCATTTCTTGTAAGGATACCGGAGAAGAAGACAGACAAACGGCAACTAGGGAGGAAGACAAACGTCTGTTCAGGCAAAACATACGGACCAGACAGGTTAGTCAGGGTCAGGCAAAACATACTGATCAAACAGGTTAGTCAGGGTCAGGCAAAACATACTGATCAGACATGTTAGTCAGGGTCAGGCAAAACATACTGTTCAGACATGTTAGTCAGGGTCAGGCAAAACATTCTGGCCCTCATCTTGGCTTCCTCGTAGCCCTTCTTGGAAACGGGCTGTTTTCATAGCAGCCTGGCTAACAAGGTGAGAGATCGACGTAAACCCCGTAGTAGTGAGCGACACGCACATGAAGCCAAGCATAGCATAGCCGTCTGGAGGGGTCAGGTCCACCTTCGTCAGCATGTTCAGGATGTAAGGATAGCTTAGACAACCCGCCACTTAACGTACCTTTTAGGTGTCGCTGTGTACACACCCATATAATACTGACGTTTTTTTAAATTTTTTTTTTTACTTTTGCCTTATTTCTCTAAAATCGACAAGGCAGTGTGCGTTGCACTGTGGTTTTTATTTTGCGCCTGTTGGCCGAGTGCATTCGACTTCAGCATGCATTTTTGGTAAGGGTCTGCTTCCTCCTGCATTTTCTAAGAGTTTGCTATCTCTGGGTAACGGCTGTTATGGAGATCGAACCCAGCACCTTCGAATAAAATTTAACCACTAGCCCACATCGTTCCGGTAACCCGTTGATTATCATGTCTTTAAGTGCTCCACGCACACCGATGTTAGGAAAATCATTTTTCCTACCAGATCAGATAAATTGGACACTTTGCATGGCACTAAACAACTAACGCGTGCATATACCATTAGATAGTATTGGGTGGAAGGACGAGAGCCAGGATGCTGCTCGCAATGTTGGTCCGGATTGTTTAAAGTACTAAACATTTCAATGTATTTTAAAAAAAAATAATACCACCGAATGTCCAACAAATTATGCATGGTTAAACTAAAATAAATGCGTCCAATGTCCAACAAATTATGCATGGTTAAACTAAAATAAATGATTCCAATGACCAACAAATTATGCATGGTTAAACTAAAATAAATACGTCCAATGTCCAACAAATTATGCATGGTTAAACTAAAATAAATGCGTCCAAATGACCAACAAATTATGCATGGTTAAACTAAAATAAATGCGTCCAATGTCCAACAAATTATGCATGGTTAAACTAAAATAAATGATTCCAATGACCAACAAATTACGCATGGTTAAACTAAAATAAATGCGTCCAAGGACCAACAAATTATGCATGGTTAAACTAAGATTAACCACTCGCATATCGAGTCTTTCAAGAAATGGCTTTCGTTTAACGCAAGAACCCTCGATCGTGTCTCGGTACAAACTGGGTTAGGCTGTGGGAAAGGTCTACAAGTTACAATACACGAATTCTGTCTCTCTCGTCAATGGGAACGTATTTCCATGAACCGAGTCACTGTCAAGTTTTCATGGTGTGGGTGGGGATCAGTCTTGGTGGAGCAAACTGTGGTTACCGGACCAGCTGCACTAGAATAATATCTCAAAGACACGCATGAAAGCATGTATTCCCAGTCTCGTATAAATGTTATCACAAGTTACAGGCATGTGCAGCTTACGCCAACTTGTTCGTTAGTTGAATAATATGTCAGGGATGAAGTGGTGGGATTATCGTAGAGGGGATATAAACATGCTGAAATTGATACAATAAATAGCGACAAAGCTGATAGTTGGTTTCCAGAATTATAGTTATGAGGAAAGACTCAGAAAAACCGGCCTACAGTGTAAAGAAAAGAGACGAATTCGTGGTGACTTAATACAGGTTTATAAGATGATCAGAGGAATGGATAAATTGGAATTTAATAATTTATTTTCTTCAAAATACAACCACCTTCAGGAACAAGAGGACACAGCGTTAAATTAACTAAAGAAAGGTCCAGATTAGATGTTAGGGCAAATTTTTTAGTCAGAGGGTGATGAATGCATGGAATACATTGCCACAGGAAAAAATGGAGGAATGGTTAATTAATGCATTCAAGAATAGATTGGATGAACATATGTATTTTTAGATCTAGGACATGTAAAAGAAACTGGTTGTATACGGACTCTGCAGAGTCTTCTAAATCAGTAAAAAGATGTTAAGTTAAGATGTCTAGTTTTCGTGAGGTAATGGGGACGGGTGGGGGGGGGGGGGGGGGTTGCAGTCGATTACTCGTGTCTTGGCGTGTCTAACAGCTAGGTCGCCATTTACAGAAAGGTGCGTTGGAGCGTGTTGAGACGGAGGATTGAACCCTGTAGCGAGTTCGAAGATGCAGGATAGTGAATGGGTTGACATCAGCTAGCGACTCATAGATGGATGGTTGCATCAGTGACTCATAGCTGGATGGTTGCATCAGTGACTCATAGATGGATGGTTGCATCAGTGACTCATAGCTGGATGGTTGCATCCGTGACTCATAGATGGATGGTTGCATCCGTGACTCATAGATGGATGGTTGCATCCGTGACTCATAGCTGGATGGTTGCATCAGTGACTCATAGCTGGATGGTTGCACCAGTGACTCATAGCTGGATGGTTGCATCAGTGACTCATAGCTCGCTGGTTGCATCAGCGACTCATAGCTCGCTGGTTGCATCAGTGACTCATAGCTCGCTGGTTGCATCAGCGACTCATAGCTCGCTGGTTGCATCAGCGACTCACAGCTTGCTGGTTGCATCAGTGACTCATAGCTCGCTGGTTGCATCAGTGACTCATAGCTCGCTGGTTGCATCAGCGACTCATAGCTCGCTGGTTGCATCAGCGACCCATAGCTCGCTGGTTGCATCAGTGACCCATAGCTCGCTGGTTGCATCAGCGACTCATAGCTAGCTGGTTGCATCAGTGACTCATAGCTCGCTGGTTGCATCAGTGACTCATAGCTCGCTGGTTGCATCAGTGACTCATAGCTCGCTGGTTGCATCAGTGACTCATAGCTCGCTGGTTGCATCAGTGACTCATAGCTCGCTGGTTGCATCAGTGACACATAGCTCGCTTATTGCATCAGTGACTCATAGCTCGCTGGTTGCATCAGCGACCAGAGCTGAACAAGACTCTATTCCGTCTCAAAGTGGCTGCCCTGGAAACAGGCTGCACCAGTGTAGTCTGGCTAAGTAAATAAAAATTGCATAGCGAAGACAACCCCGGTATCTCCACAAAACCAACTCAAATCGGATGTCTGCGGAAGGGCGCAATTAAGCAGCCTAGCTATAACCTACGACACGACACAATGTCCTTTTCGTCATGAAAACGGGAGAAGAAAAAGATAGAAGAAGGACAAGACGATAGCAGAAAAATAGAAGTAGAGGAGGAAGAAAGAAGTCGAAACGAATAACTCGAACATCTCCTTTCCGGTTCACACAGTAACAGCGGGCGAGGTTTGGTACGATATTTACACTCCAACACAAGGACGTAAGTAATAAATGCGAATATTTCAGAGATACATCTGTTTGCTTAAAGGATCCCAGATTTCTTTTCAAAGGCGTCTTAAACACTTGAGCGTTATTTCAGATTGGATGATAAGACTCGTAGCTTGCCGTGGGAATATGGATACTATCTAGGCTGTACTTTTAATAAATCAAGCGTGAGAAAGGAGTTCCCGTGTGTTGGGTAATATGGAAGTAGCGTTTGTAAATTTGTAGTTTTGTTGGTAGCCAACAGATGGCGTCCGCGTTTTCATGGGGATGTGTAGGCATGGGGTGGCGCCCGCGGTGAGAGTTTATAGGTACGATGTTGGGGGTTATGGGGGAGGGTAGGTCGGGGTTACGGAGGGAGGGGAGCTGGGGGTAACAGAGAAGAGCTGTGGGAGAAGGTTATCTTTGTTCCCGTTTCAATCCGTAATCTATTGTAGGGCTATATTTGTAGTTGGGTTTTAGAGAAGTCTTCGTCATCCACTTTAACTGATTGTATAGGAATTTGTGTTACATTATGAGTTTGCTTGTCTCATTGATAACCCTGATTAGCCGTTTTTTACGGCATGACAGGAGGAGTGGGTTAGGAAACCGGTCTATTTCCTAGTTCTTTTTCGGCGTTTTTTCTGTTTACCGCTGTTTACAGTTGGAGAGCGGATATCTGCGCCTTTCGACCGGACATATCCGATTTCAGCATAACATTTGTGGGACCGGGTTTGCATTCCCTCTTCGATCCTTAATCTCCTAGCCCGGTTGGTTTGTTGCAGTCTGTTTCCAGGGCCGCCGACTGGAAGCAGAATATGGTCAAGGCCAGTTATTGGTCACTGACTCTGATGGAAGCAGCCAGCTATGAGTCACTGACCCTGATGGAACCGACCAGCTATATGAGTCACTGACCCTGATGCAAACAGCCAGCTATGAGTCACTGACTCTGATGGAAGCAGCCAGCTATGAGTTACTGACTCTGATGGAAGCAGACAGCTATGAGTCACTGACCCTGATGGAAGCAGCCAGCTATGAGTCACTGACCCTGATGGAAGCAGCCAGTTATGAGTCACTGACCCTGATGGAAGCAGCCAGCTATAAATCACTGACCCTGATGGAAGGAGTCAGCTATGAGTCACTGACTGCTGCCTATCCATTCGCTGCTGCATCTGCGGTCCATGGTTGGTTCAGATTCCGGTTTGTTGGCCGATCGGTTCCTCCTCTTCGGCCCTGGTCCTGAAAAAGATATTATGACGTTGTGTCGTAGTTTACAGCGAGGCTGCGATATCTGCAGCTTTCAGCCGAATACATCCGGTTTCATCTGAATTTTTAAAAATGTGGGTTTTGAAACCGGCTTTGCCTTTCAACTGTGATCCCTATTATCTCAGTCAGACGTCAATCAATTCAAGTCTGTCACTGCAATATGTGCATGGGTCATTGACATCATCCCGCCAGTAGACACGGTCCTGGATGGCTCTCTCTGCCTCTCTCCCATGGGTCATTGACAACATCCCGCCAGTAAACACGATCCTGGGTGACTCTCTCTGCCTCTCTCCCATAGGTCATTGACAACATCCCGCCAGTAAACACGGTCCTGGGTGACTCTCTCTGCCTCTCTCCCATAGGTCATTGACAACATCCCGCCAGTAAACACGGTCCTGGGTGACTCTCTCTGCCTCTCTCCCATAGATCATTGACAACATCCAGCCAGTAAAGACGGTCCTGGGCGGCTCACTCTGCCTCTCTCCCATGGGTCATTGACAACATCCCGCCAGTAAACACGGTCCTCAACGGCTCTCTCTGCCTCTCTCCCATAGATCATTGACAACATCCAGCCAGTAAAGACGGTCCTGGACGGCTCACTCTGCCTCTCTCCCATGGGTCATTGACAACATCCCGCCAGCAAAGACGGTCCTGTGCGACTCTCTCTGCCTCTCATCAAGTGTAGCATTCTCAAAGATATTCTCTATGTGCAGTTGGTGGATGGCAAGAGAACAGTCGACCGACCACAGTTGAGGTTCACAGTCGTATGTAAGCGTGATATAGAGGCCCTGGACATGTCAGATATCCTGGGAAGTCAAAGCTGTTGGTTTTCTTCTCTCTCTTTCTCTTCGCTTGATGCCCTCATACAAGAACCTGTATAAGCGCCAGGTTTCGCAAGCGTAGCCCATCTCCACCGCCACCAATGAAGGCGGAATTGGCTCTTGATCAATTCTAGTTCGCTGACCGTGATACACGCAGACAGTAGTGAGTCACTGGCTGTTGTCAGCACTACCCAAGGCAAAGGCCGGCTTGCATTGTAGACGATCATGGCATAATTAATTTTGCTAGCGCTATTTTTAGTAAGGATTAACTGCGCTACTTTTTATCCTCACTCTCTCGTCTCGAGCCGCCTGACCCCAGAAGCAAGTCAAGGACAAGACGACTATGGGGCTACTACGAGATACAGGGGACTCCGCATCAAGCATCCGTGAAAAAAGACGACGAAGACCGGAGTCGAACCCACACCACCTCATCATGAGGCCGACGGCTCAACCACTTCACTACGGAATCCACATCCACGGAATCAGCACTACCCACCAGGCCACAAAACACCAGCAAACTGCTATATTTGTCTGACAACGAACTACGGTATACTACTGGGCGACTTATTTCGGTTCAAAATCTCCCAAAGAAATGAATGTGCATGTGGAACAACAGTCCTGACCCCTGAATACGTACTTCAAGAAGGGCCGGCCTACAAAGAGGTAAATCGCCAGCCAGACCTGGCCAGATGGAGGCAGAACTGAGGCAAAAGCTATAGGGCCACCGCCAAGACCTGGCCAGAACTGAGGCAAAAGCTATAGGACAACGCCAAGACCTGGCCAGATGGAGGCAGAACTGAGGCAAAAGCTATAGGGCCACCGCTAAGACCTGGCCAGAACTGAGTCAAAAGCTATAGGACCACCGCCACGACCTGGCCAGATGGAGGCAGAACTGAGGCAAAAGCTATAGGGCCACCGCTAAGACCTGGCCAGACGGAGGCAGAACTGAGGCAAAAGCTATAAGGCCACCGCTAAGACCTGGCCAGACGGAGGCAGAACTGAGGCAAAAGCTATAGGGCCACCGCTAAGACCTGGCCAGACGGAGGCAGAACTGAGGCAAAAGCTATAAGGCCACCGCCAAGACCTGGCCAGATGGAGGCAGAACTGAGGCAAAAGCTATAGGGCCACCGCTAAGACCTGGCCAGACGGAGGCAGAACTGAGGCAAAAGCTATAAGGCCACCGCTAAGACCTGGCCAGATGGAGGCAGAACTGAGGCAAAAGCTATAGGGCCACCGCTAAGACCTGGCCAGACGGAGGCAGAACTGAGGCAAAAGCTATAAGGCCACCGCTAAGACCTGGCCAGATGGAGGCAGAACTGAGGCAAAAGCTATAGGGCCACCGCTAAGACCTGGCCAGACGGAGGCAGAACTGAGGCAAAAGCTATAAGGCCACCGCCAAGACCTGGCCAGATGGAGGCAGAACTGAGGCAAAAGCTATAGGGCCACCGCTAAGACCTGGCCAGACGGAGGCAGAACTGAGGCAAAAGCTATAAGGCCACCGCTAAGACCTGGCCAGATGGAGGCAGAACTGAGGCAAAAGCTATAGGGCCACCGCCAAGACCTGGCCACATGAAGGCAGAACTGAGGCAAAAGCTATAGGGCCACCGCTAAGACCTGGCCAGACGGAGGCAGAACTGAGGCAAAAGCTATAGGGCCACCGCTAAGACCTGGCCAGACGGAGGCAGAACTGAGGCAAAAGCTATAGGGCCACCGCTAAGACCTGGCCAGACGGAGGCAGAACTGAGGCACAAGCTATAAGGCCACCGCTAAGACCTGGCTAGAACTGAGGCAAAAGCTATAGGGCCACCGTTAAGAGCTGGCCAGAACTGAGGCAAAAGCTATAGGGCCACCGCTAAGACCTGGCCAGAACTGAGGCAAAAGCTATAGGGCTACCGCTAAGACCTGGAAAGGACCATGGACTTCATCATGGTGATAGGGCTGAAGATTTAGCACGATCAGAAAACCCGAACGCAGAAGAAGCTGTGGTGTGTCTTCCAACACTGATCAATGGTAATATTGATTTATCTGCTACATCCCGCTCTGTCATATGACATTTCTACTGGAATACGACATTTCTACTGGCATACGACATTTTTACTGCCATACGACATTTTTACTGTAATACGACATTTTTACTGTAATACGACATTTCTACTGGCATACGACATTTTTACTGCCATACGACATTTTTACTGTCATACTACATTTTTACTGTAATACGACATTTTTACTGTCATACGACTTTTTTACTGTCATACGAAATGTTTACTGTCATACGAGATTTTTTACCATTGCTGGGGTAGTCGAGGGGTTTTGAAGGCTGAGGACTACAGGCCGCTTCGTCACTGATGTCACCACGTCGTGTGCTGGCTATGATTGTTTATTCCCCCCCCCCCCCAATTAAAATTATAGCTACACAGGTAAGTGGCTCTTATCTCTAGGTCAAATAAAATTATAGCTACACAGGTAAGTGGCTCTTATCCCTAGGTCAAATAAAATTAAAGCTACACAGGTAAGTGGCTCTTATCCCTAGGTTAAATAAAATTATAGCTACACAGGTAAGTGGCTCTTATCCCTAGGTCAAATACAATTAAAGCTACACAGGTAAGTGGCTCTTATCTCTAGGTCAAATAAAATTAAAGCTACACAGGTAAGTGGCTCTTATCTCTAGGTCAAATAAAATTAAAGCTACACAGGTAAGTGGCTCTTATCCCTAGGTTAAATAAAATTATAGCTACACAGGTAAGTGGCTCTTATCTCTAGGTCAAATAAAATTATAGCTACACAGGTGGCTCTTATCCCTAGCACTGTCAATCTTATCTCCTCAACCCCCTCCCCCCGCCCCCGCCCCCCTGTCAAGGTGGACCGGGCAGGGAATGTTGTTCCTGCGAATGCCCCCATTGAGTAGGTTTGCAGTTTGCTCTTTTGATCGGCCTGAAAAAAGTCGTTAAGTGGCGGGTTGTAGTAACTTTTCTCACATTCCGAGCGTGCTGAAGAAGCTGGACCAAGGTCCTCAATGCGGTTGTTATGCTTAGCTTATGCGTTGTCTCTCACTACTACGAGGATCACGTCGATCCTTCACCTCGTTAGTCAGGCGGCCATGAAAACAGCCCGTTTCCAGGGAGGGCTACTAGGAAGCCGAAGTGAAGGCATGGCCAGTATATTTTGCCTTACCCTGACTAACATGTCTGATCAGTATGTTGTGCCTGAACTGAAACTACTATGTTAGTCAGGTGAAACTCTGATCAGACTATGTTAGTCAGGTGAAACTCTGATCAGACTATGTTAGTCAGGTGAAACTCTGATCAGACTATGTTAGTCAGGTAAAACACTGATCAGACTATGTTAGTCAGATAAAATGCTGACCAAACTATGTTAGTCAGGTAAAACAATGATTAGACTATATAAGGTGAAACACTGATCAGACTATGTCAGGTGAAACACTGATCAGACTATGTTAGGTGAAACACTGATCAGACTATGTTAGTCAGGTGAAACACTGATCAGACTATGTTAGTCAGGTGAAACACTGATCAGACTATGTTAGTCAGGTGAAGCACTGATCAGACTATGTTAGTCAGGTGAAACTCTGATCAGACTATGTTAGTCAGGTAAAACACTGATCAGACTATGTTAGTCAGGTGAAACACTGATCAGACTATGTTAGTCAGGTGAAACACTAATCAGACTATGTTAGTCAGGTGAAACATACTGATCAAGACCCCACCACACTCCCAAGCTGTTCTCCCTGGAAACAGGCTGTACCATGGCAGTCTGGCTAACGAGGTGGGGATCGGCCCTTTGATCCCAACATCGCAGGACTGCACTACAGTAAGGGAGACCCCCCGGTCCACCACCTCAAATTTGCCTCGGGATGTAAGCCACTGTAACCCGTCACAAAGACGAGTGGTACCAGCAACAGGTGTCTATATATAAATATAATTCAAAGAATAAAACAAAGACAACGAACTTGATCTTACCTCTCCCGTAGACTCGCAGAATTAACTCGTCAGTTGTGTACACCACAAGAATTAGAACCAAACACAACTACAGATCTCCTGGTAAATAATTGTCCGAATTCTTTATTTGGCAATAACGTCCTCTGTTCAAATGTTCCAAATCTTTAGTTGAGAATATGTGAATAACTTAAAAAGCGGGCGACTAGTTGAAGCATTTGTTTGTTCCTTCTTAGAGTTGACAAATATTTTTACAACTAAGTTCTTGTCAATAACAACGGGTTGATCAAAATATATGAGCAAAAGGCATTAATAAATAGTCAGAAATCCTGGTTTAAGAGACCAAAATACCTCAACGATTTAGATTGTACAAGATCAGATTCACCTGGGAATAAAATGGTAGTTTGTGACTCTCACTTGTTGTATCACTGTACCTGAACTCGCATGTCTTTTACTTTTGCTAAGTCCAGATTTCATAAGCTTTTTTTTTCCAAACAGGAATGAAATAGAATGATCGTCACTCTCACTTCTAAATCGGTGCTATCACCCGCTCGCAAGTTTGTGCAGTGCAAGTTTCGTTTTGGCCGTTAACCATACTCTGTCGTTATTCGCTAGTTACCGAACAGGCGCCCTGATTGGACGCTCGTGACGAACGAGTGAAAGGTGGGTCTGGTGTCGCGCGCATTGGTTTGACAGCACTGAACTGGGTAGCCTGTACTTTGGAAGACTGGAGATACATGGATCGCGAATCTAGTCTAGACGCTGTTTGTTTATTGTATACAGTGTTGTTTGGGGAGGAAGACTAATCTCTGGTTAGGCACAACATACTGATCAAACATGTTAGTCAGGGTCAGGCTAAATAAACTGATCAGACATGTTAGCCATGGTCAGGCAAAATATACTGATCAGACATGTTAGTCAGGGTCAGGCAAAATATACTGATCAGACATGTTAGTCAGGGTCAGGCTAAATATACTGATCAGACATGTTAGCCAGGGTCAGGCAAAATATACTGACTGACACCCTCACCTCGGCTTCCTTGTAGCCGTCCCTGGAAACGGCCTGTTTTCATGGCAGCCTGACTAACGAAGTGAGGTAACGACGTGATTCCCGTAGTAGTGAGTAACACGCAGTTGAAGACAATAATAGCACAACAAACTGAAGGACCCCGGTCCACCTTCATCAGCACGCTCGGAATGTGAGGAAAGCTACTGCAACCGGCCACTTAACGTCGTTTCAGGTGGTACAAAAGAGTAAACCTATTTATTATGGGCATTGGAAACAACAAACAGCAACAACAACAACGGCGTTGTTTTACAAATATTTCTGATGTGCTTGTTATTGGTACCCTGTCTTATCAACTATCGACAGACGTTATTCTCCCCTGAATGAGTTCTGTTCTCCATTTTCTGTTTTGTCATTTTCTCGCCTCGTTTTCGTCTAATTTACTTTATTCCTGGATATTGTTACCACATTTTTAGGAGTCACTTCGTTTTCAGTTAAAGACCGATCCCTTTTGGTTATATCATGGCACGAGAACAGGATGTGGGTGCAGCATTTATCGGGGATTAGTGTGGAAATATTGAGTAATATAGCAGACAGGCCAGAGGAGATAAGGTTAGCGTGTGGTCAGGCTATGTTAGCCAGGGTCAGGTAAAACATACTGATCAGACTATTTTAGTCAAGTAAGGTGAAACATACTGATCAGACTATGTTAGTCAAGTAAGGTGAAACATGCTGATCACACTATGTTAGTCAAGTAAGGTGAAACATACTGAATAGACTATATTAGTCAAGTAAGGTGAAACATGCTGATCACACTATGTTAGGGTCAGGTGAAGCATGCTGATCAGACTATGTTAGGGTCAGGTGAAACATGTTGATCTGACTATGTTAGTCAGGGTCAGGTGAAACATACTGATCAGACTTTGTTAGTCAGGGTCAGGTGAAACATGCTGATCAGACTATGTTAGGGTCAGGTGAAACATACTGATCAGACTTTGTTAGTCAGGGTCAGGTGAAGCATGCTGATCAGACTATGTTAGGGTCAGGTGAAACATGTTGATCTGACTATGTTAGTCAGGGTCAGGTGAAACATACTGATCAGACTTTGTTAGTCAGGGTCAGGTGAAACATGCTTATCAGACTATGTTAGTCAAGGTAAGGGGAAACACACTGATCAGACTGTGTTAGTCAGGGTCAGGTGAAACATGCTTATCAGACTATGTTAGTCAAGGTAAGGGGAAACACACTGATCAGACTGTGTTAGTCAGGGTCAGGTGAAACTTGCTGATCAGACAGTGTAGTCTGGTCAACGAATAGGGATCGTAGTGGGTGTGCTATTCTTGTCTTTATCTGCGTAACGCTCACTACTACGGGGATCACGTCGATCCACATCTCGTCAACCAGACTGCATTGAAAACAGCCTGTTTCCAGGGAACGCTTCATTGAAGAGAGATAGTGATCTCGGTCAGTAGTTGTGTCTGACTGGTCTACCGTCTCAGTTATGCAAGTCAGAGGTCAGGTTAAGTCAGGTCATACCGTAACTGGTGAGGTCGTTGGGGCACACATGAAGACATCCTCACAACACCACCCTTCTCTGTCAGCAGCCGCTGCCTGTCCCTCTTCTGGTCGGAGATTGGTCCATTCTTTTATGTTGTCCTCCCATCTCTTTTAGGGCCGGCCTCTTCGTCGTCTGCCTTGCACCTTTCCGTGGAGGATCGTATTTGCAAGACCATTTGATCTCGATATGTGACCGTACCAAGCGAGTTTCTTTCTTTTGACAGTTGTCAGGAGTTCTTCAAATGACCCTATTGCTGTTGTAATTCTATCTCGTATTTCCTCATTTGTAACTCGATCTTTGTACGTGACGTTTAAAAGTCTTAGGAAACATCTCATCTCCAAGGCATGTATCCTTCGCTGAAGGCCAGCTGTAACTGTCCATGTCTCACCAGCATAGAAGAATATTGACAGGACCAGTGTACCCAATTAATCTGGTTTTCAGAGGATAACATCGAAATATGGACAGTCAAAAGTTTGACAGATTGTACAATCATGACATGAAACAAATGTTGTCGGAGAGCTACTGTAGCCGACCTTCGATGTTGATACGATACTTCAATTGAACTGAAGTGAACTGAACCGAAGGGTTGAACCATGTAACACAATTGCTGTGAAAATATAGATAGCACCATTAGACAGTATGTCGGATGGTCGAACGTCTTCTGTCAATAACGGGATTAGCAAACAGCACACGTTGGCCAGACGTTGTGGAAATCAATGATCCTTACACTGGTCGGCATGTTTCATTATGATGATCTCACGGTAGCTCACTTTGGCGTCAATATTCCAATCTCCTGTTAACCCTGAACACAGAACAACAAACAGACACGCCCAACTTTGTGTCCATGTTCTGTGGCCGAGTCATGCCTGGTTCTTCTATAAAACAAGAAAAGACGCTTGGTTCACGTTTTCCAAACAGGCCAATGCACACGGAAAACGAACAAGTTCAAGGACAGACTGAGATCTTGTTTCTAGGGAATCCATGTTGACACGAGACAACAGCGTGCAAGGTGAGATTCAATGTTTACTTTGCAATCAGAAAGCAAATGAGATCGAATGTTTACTTTTCAATCAGTCAATTTTCCTCACCCGAAGCAAGTCAATATTTCTGTCACAGAATCACGTAAGTTATATATAATCAGCATCATGTGTGTAGCCTGAGGAACCTAACTGGAATCTATACAGTATTGATTGTCAGAAGCGTCTAATTCGTGATTGCTTCTCTCGGTAAAAGTACATGGGCCGCTCTCCGATACCGGCACGATCTAGTCTACACAGCTGTAAACATTTACCAGACTTACTGATAAGAAAAGCAAAATCACTGATAAGGAACTGGTTGGCGCAGCTTCATCAAAATGTGTAATCTTGTACAAGGAAATCTATAACACTCCATCCTCGACTGCAGTGTCTGCTTATAGGATTACCATTACAATGTGCAGTTCGTCTATCAGTTTGATATTATGTTAACATGACACACCGTCACTACACTATAATCAGTCCAATAGGGGTTCGCTTCTTCTGCAAATATCTAAGCGTTGCCTTCTCTTAGAGTCTTCATCTGTGACCGGTAGATTGGTCAGTGACCATCACGCCAGATGGGATCTTCAAGGGCAGCATTAAACTTTCTCCATTTCTTAGGACCTTGATCAGTGATTGGCTTATATGTCAGTGACCATCACACCAGACGGAATCTTCAAAGGCAGCATTAAACTTCCTCCATTTCTTAGGACCTTGATCAGTGATTGGTTTATATGTCAGTGACCATCACATCAGACGGAATCTTCAAAGGCAGCATTAAACTTCCTCCATTTCTTAGGACCTTGATCAGTGATTGGTTTATATGTCAGTGACCATCACACCAGACGGAATCTTCAAAGGCAGCATTAAACTTCCTCCATTTCTTAGGACCTTGATCAGTGATTGGCTTATATGTCAGTGACCATCACACCAGACGGAATCTTCAAAGGCAGCATTAAACTTTCTCCATTTCTTAGGACCTTGATCAGTGATTGGTAAATATGTAAGTGACCATCACACCAGACGGAATCTTCAAAGGCAGCATTAAACTTCCTCCATTTCTTAGGAACTTGATCAGTGATTGGTACAAGTTATTCCACATCGCAAGCGACGATGGCCGCACCATCAAACGGTTTTGTCTTAATAATGTAATGTCCGTTTTGTTTTAATAATGTAATGTCCGTTTTGTCTTAATAATGTAATGTCCGTTTTGTCTTAATAATGTAATGTCCGTTTTGTTTTAATAATGTAATGTCCGTTTTGTCTTAATAATGTAATGTCCGTTGTATTTGGATTATAGTGAGGAAGATTATGCGCTGGTCATCAATCTCACTCTTATCCCGAGTTACCTTGGATCAGTGGCTAGACTATTGGTCAAGACGACTGGAGGTAACTTGGGATGTAGGCACTCTGGTCTCACCTTCCGTGAGACCAAAGGTCGCATGAAAGTTACGGGATTCGATCGCCCACCGTTTCCGTTCATCACTGTGAGAGGCGAGTTTCTCAATCTCTTGACTACAGTGATTAGCTAATATGTCAGTGATCATCAGACCCGATGGGATCTTCAAGAGCAGCAGTAAACTTTCCTCACTTCTTAGATCTTTTAATAAATATGTAGATGGCTATCACACGAGATGGGGTCTTTAAGGGCAGAGCATCAAACTCCTTCCACTTCGTAGGTCATTCGTCATTGAGTGGCAAATCGATGACTGCCTATCATACCTAATGGAGTCTTTAAGACCAGCATTACACTTCCTCCACTTCGTAGATCCTTGGTCAATGACTGACAAAATAGTCAGGGATCATAACACATAATGCTCTTTTTAATGGCAACATCAAACTCCCTCCACTCCGCTTGGTCTGCAGCCCTCTTTCGCTTGAGGTCCCAGCTCCAATTCACGAATTCTATTCCGACTTCTACAGTTCTTCACCAAATTATCTTAAAACTGCCTCTCTTTTGTCATCCCCTCTATGCCCACGCCACGGTGGTTCTGCAGATAGTGTCAGGATATCATCTTAGAACATGCCCTATCCAGTTGGAGCATCGTCGGGTAAAAATGGCGGGCATGTCAGAGCCAGCAGTGCCCGGGAGGGGATGTGTTGGACAACTCATGTCCGAGTCAGCAGTCCCGTGTGGGAATGTGTTGGACAACTCATGTCCGAGTCAGCAGTCCCCGTGTGGGAATGTGTTGGACAACTCATGTCCGAGCCAGCAGTCCCCGTGTGGTGATGTGTTGGACAACTTATGTCCGAGTCAGCAGTTCCCGTGTGGTGATGTGTTGGACAACTTATGTTCGAGCCAGCAGTCCCCGGGTGGTGATGTGTTGGACAACTCATGTCCGAGTCAGCAGTCCCCGGGTGGTGATGTGTTGGACAACTTATGTCCGAGCCAGCAGTTCTCTGGTGGTGATGTGTTGGACAACTCATATCCGAGTCAGCAGTCCCCGGGTGGGGATGTATTGGACAACTCATGTCATGAACAACTGAAAATCAAGCATCTGGCCCAACCGGTCGCTTAGACAGACTGGTTATACTAACAGATAAGTTGACAACTTTTTGCCTTATATGTTGATCTGTTAGTTAAGTATTGTTTTCCCTGATGAAGGCCTATTTATCGTAACGTAGGTTTTGTTTGTGTTCTCGTCTCGGTGCGGTATCTGACTATACCCATTTTAAAATTTTGATTAAACTCAACCTTAATCAATTTTTACAATTTTTTGTTCGTGTTTTTTTTCTCATTATATACACCCATAGAGCCGCTGCAGCCTCGCCTTATTTTAATATCATTATCTAGGGGCACGTGTGTTCTATTACTGCTACGTAGCTCACCTGCCATGGACCAGTCACGGGACAGATACATAAAAATGACGGGCAACTCTGTTAGTGCTTGCATGGAACAGCGTGTTGTAATGAAGTTTCTTGTGAAAGAAGGCGTAAAAACCTGCAGAAATTTACAGAAGACTACAATCACAATACGATGAGTATTTTTTGTTGTTTTTTATTGCGTTCGCCTAATTTCTTTATTCTCCAGGCGGTATGCGTTGCACTATGTTTTTATTTTGCGCCTGTCGGCCCAGTGCATCCGACATATGCATGCATTTTATGTACGGTTCTGCTTCCTCCTGCATTTTCTAATTTCTTCTCTCGAGTAACTGCCGGTGCTGTGATGAGGATCGAACCCAGCACCTTCGAATTGTGAGCCGTGTCACTTAACAACTAGTCACACCGTCCCTACTCAATACGGTGATGAAACACCCAGCCGCATTGAGAGATGTGAATGGTGTAAACGTTTTAGAAAAGGCCGTACATCCGTGAGAAATGATCCCACCACAGTCATTCCTGTGAATATTCAGATTGTGAAACGCATTATCCTGGAAAATCGACGCATAACCATTCGCAAAATTGCACCAGAGGTAAATCTTTCTATGGGTACGGTGATTTCCACCTGTTTGGACCCCTAAAATAATTCCTGGGAGGTCAGCATTTCAGTACTGATGACGAAGTTAAACAGTCTTGGATTGATTTAGGAAGTCGTGGATTGATTTAGACATACTGACAAATCTTTCTGCGCTGAAACCTTTGAAACATTACTTAAACTCTGGGATAAGGGCATAAACGTTGTATGAGAGTATATCGAGAAGTAAATGGCATTGTGACTGCTTGAAGAAAAAAAATACTTACAAAACGCCTTGATCGCCCCTCGTACATAAAGGACAACAGAACAGAAAGTGAAGTAATGAACAGCCAGGAAATGGAACACCGGACCCCTAGATGATGCAAGAAAGATGAGTTGTTACTAGACCATCTAGACAGACCCAATAATGGGTAACAACTGGGCTAGTCTTTCGTCATTAAGCCTTGCGACTATGGCATATAGGTCAGTTCTACCCAGACAAGTCATGGGAATGTGATCATTTTCACATTTCTTTTCTTCCACTTTTCAACACAGCGAAGTGTGCATGTGAAAATAATTCACGAATCTCGGTGGTTACAAACACTTCTTGTTCTTCTTCTTCTTCTTCTTCTTGTTCTTGTTCTTGTTCTTCTTCTTCTTCTTCTTCTTCTTCTTCTTCTTCTTCTTCTTCTTGTGCGTTTGATCTCAATATCTCTCTACCAAGCCATGAACAGGGATTTACAAGTAGCAGGATGTATCCTGGCAGCGGAATGCGTTGCGTCGCTAGTTTACAGTTGGAATGCGATATTTGCACCTTTCGGTCCAACACATCCGTCTTCGGCAGCAGTCATTTTTTGTGGACCGAGCTAGTTTTCCCTCCTCGATCTCTTCTCCTTAGCTAGTCTGCCCTATTGCAGCCTGTTATCCAGGATCACCGCGTGGAGATGTAGAAGGGTCTTGACAGCTCTGGTTCGCTGGCCCTGACGCTAGCAGTCAGCTATGGGTTGCTGACCACTGCAGCTCATGCGCTGCTCAGCTACTTGATCCCTCTTTTTCTGCTACTTTCCAACACAGAGAAGTGTGCAGGTATTGACAATTCATGTATCTCGCTGGTTATACACACTCCTGATCAATCATCCTAGATGCCCATCCGTCTAGATCTCCCCTAAATTGAATAATAATAAAAGTAAAATAATGATACGTTGTTTTTTTTACATTTAAAGATCGTGTCACGAACGTAGAAATACGACAGAGAGTTGAAGATGCTGTTCGTCCTTTTGAAGATCTGTTCACAGCTATCAAAAGACGAAAGATGGCCTGGTGCGGGCACATCGCGAGGTCCAACGGAATTACCAACTCGATACTCTTTGGTTCCGTACTGGGACAGAGAGGGTGAGGACGTCCAAGGAAGCGATGGGTAGACAACATCACTGAGTGATCAGGCCTTCGTCCCGGTGAGATACGACAGGCGGCGACAGACAGAGAGGGATGGCGTGGGATTTTGGGGGTGTCTTCGTGTGTGCCCCAACGACCTGATGGGTTACGGGATGAACTGAACTGAACTGAAATAATGATAAGCTCACTTAGGCGTCTGAGGAAGGTTGTGGCTGTCGGCCACATCTGTATCCCACTGTTGCAGCACGCCCCCAGGCCTTCTAATTTCAAACTCTTCAAATATATGCTTTGTTGATTAATCGTTTTAGCCTCATTATAATCTTCTTCTTCATCTTCTTCGTCGTTCGCTCTTAAATAATCGAAACTATTTCCTTCATCAACTTGTAGGTGCGTCTCGTGCTTCTCTCGTCGCCATACAGTTTATCCCGAAACTGGGATGGGACGGACCATGTTGTCACTGTGCTACTCACGTGGAACCGGCAGACCTAAAGGACATGGCCCTCCATGTGTGTTTTATCCCCACGTCTTTGTGGGTTTAAACACATTCATTTTATTTGACAATTTTAACATTATTTTGTTTGTTTGTTTTATTTCAGTTGATGTTGTTTGTTCCTTGTTTTCATTTAGAATGTATATGAGGGGGAAAAAGGATGTATATGAGGGGAAAAGGAATGTATATGAGGGGAAAAGGAATGTATATCAGGGGAAAATAGGATGTATATCAGGGGAAAATAGGATGTATATAACATGAGAGCGAAATAGGATGATATGAAATAGAAGACGAGGAGGAGGAAGAATTAAAAAGAAGTAGAGGAGGCGACAGAAGAAGAAAAAGAAAAAAAAAGAAGAAAAAGAATAAGAATTTCTTCTTCTTCTTCTTCGTTCTCAATCTCCCACTAACAAACACTGAAATGGCTTAAGTAGCAGAATGTAGTCCAGAGAACGGAATGTGTTGTGTCGTAGTTTACAGCTTGACTGTGATATTTGCACCGTTCGGTCCAACACTTCCGACTTCGGCAAGCATTTTTTGAGTACCGGGTTAGCATTCCCTCTTCGATCCCTTCTCCTTAGCCAGTCTGCCCTGCTGCAGCCTGTTATTCAGGATCACCGCGTGAAGGTGTAGAAGGGTCTTGGCAGCTCTGGTTCGCTGGCCCTGACGCTAGCAGTCAGCTATGGGTCGCTGACCACTGCAGCACATGCACTGCTCAGCTACTTGGTCACAGAAGAAGTACAACAACAAAAAGAAGAGAAAGAATAAAGAAAAGATGATGAAAGGTAGGACAAAAAAAGAAGAAAAGAAAAACAAAAGACGTATAGCGGGAAGAAGAGAAACAAGATGAGAAACTAGATGAGAAACAAGATGAGAAACAAGATGAGAAACAAGATGAGAAACAAAACAAAAAGAGACAAGATGAGAAACAAGATGAGAAACAAGATGAGAAACAAGATGAGAAACAAGATGAGAAACAAAACAAAAAGAGACAAGATGAGAAACAAGATGAGAAACAAGATGAGAAACAAGATGAGAAACAAGATGAGAAACAAGATGAGAAACAAGATGAGAAACAAGATGAGAAACAAAACAAAAAGAGACAAGATGAGAAACAAGATGAGAAACAAGATGAGAAACAAGATGAGAAACAAAACAAAAAGAGACAAGATGAGAAACAAGATGAGAAACAAGATGAGAAACAAGATGAGAAACAAGATGAGAAACAAGATGAGAAACAAGATGAGAAACAAGATGAGAAACAAAACAAAAAGAGACAAGATGAGAAACAAGATGAGAAACAAGATGAGAAACCAAAAAAAAGAGACAAGATGAGAAACAAGAAAAGGAAGAAGATGAGAAACAAAAAAAAAGAAACAAAATGAGAAACAAGATGAGAAACAAAAAAAAAAGAGACAAGATGAGAAACAAGAAAAGGAAGAAGATGAGAAACAAAAAAAAAAAAGAAACAAGAAAAGGAACAAGATGAGAAAAAAGATGAGAAACAAAAAAAAAGGAAGAAGATGAGAAAAAAACCCAGAAAGAAACAAGATGAGAAAAAAGATGAGAAACAAGATGAGAAACAAAACAAAAAGAGACAAGATGAGAAACAAAATGAAAAACAAGATGAGAAACAAACAAAAAAGAGACAAGATGAGAAACCAAAAAAAAGGAAGAAGATGAGAAAAAAAAAGAAGAAAGAATCAAGATGAGAAACAAGATGAGAAACAAAAAAAAAAGAGACAAGATGAGAAAAAAGATGAGAAACAAGATGAGAAACAAAAAAAAAAGAGACAAGATGAAAAACAAGATGAGAAACAAAAAAAAAGAAACAAGATGAGAAAAAAAAAGAAGAAAGAATCAAGATGAGAAACAAGATGAGAAACAAAAAAAAAAGAGACAAGATGAGAAAAAAGATGAGAAACAAGATGAGAAACAAAAAAAAAGAGACAAGATGAAAAACAAGATGAGAAACAAGATGAGAAACAAAAAAAAAAGAAACAAGATGAGAAACAAGATGAGAAACAAAAAAAAAAGAAACAAGATGAAAAACAAGATGAGAAACAAGATGAGAAACAAAAAAAAAAGAAACAAGATGAAAAACAAGATGAGAAACAAAAAAAAAAAGAAACAAGATGAAAAACAAGATGAGAAACAAGATGAGAAACAAAAAAAAAAGAAACAAGATGAAAAATAAGATGAGAAACAAGATGAGAAACAAAAAAAAAAGAAACAAGATGAAAAACAAGATGATGAAGAAGAGAAATCGAAGAACGGAATGAATGAAAGTACAACCTAGACTGTATCTCTGTGGCCTGGTCTCAGGTGATGATAGGCAGCCAGACCTGACCTTGGGAGCTCTAGAGATGAACTGCCAGCCTTGTTTTCTGAACGTGGCTTCGTCGCCTTTTTCAAAAACTGCCAGAAGTCGAGATTCAGCTTGACAGACAGATGTATGTTGTCCTTACGTGAGGTGCAAACGGAGACCTGTTGACTTGACACACAGAATCTGAGAACAAGTTCAACCGAAGTCATGTCTTCTCTTAGAGTCAACTCAATCTCATGACTTCTCTAAACAACCATTTAGTTTCGGTGTGATACTCTTTACGCTGTGTGTAAAACTCACCTATGTTTAATTTACGGTTTCTGCTTCCTTCGTCTTTCGTTCGCTTTAAAATATTGTCAATATCTGCAATGTTGTCTCTTGTATAAACTTCACTGTCTTTTGTAGTTCATTTACGGTTTAAGCTTGCAGGGCTGCAGACTCTTTGACTTCTTCTTATCTGTTACGTCATTTGTGTTCAGACTTCGACTTCTATGACTTCAACAAATTCAGCAGTCGGCTCGAGGCTCTGTACATTTCCATACAGTTCTGCATGAAAGACAAACTCAGAATAACCGGACTACCAGTATCTATACAAGAGAATAATTGGAGGTGACTTAATTCAGGTTTATAATATAATTTTTTAAAAACAACAACAAAAACTTTACGAGGGGGCTCGACTTCATTGCCTCGGATTTTTTCCCCATTTTAGCTCCGTCTCTCAAAGGAACTGATAAATTAGACTTTAACAAATTTTTTTTCAAAAAACAACCACCTACAAGAACAAGAGGGCAAAGCTACAAAATAACCAAAGAAAGGTTCAGATTAGATATTAGGAAATGTTTTTTTAGTCAGAGAGTGGCGAATGCTTGGAATGCATTGCCACAGGAAATAGTAGAGTGAGGGACGATTAATACATTTAAGAATAGAATGCATGCGCATAGCTTTTAGAGCATGGAAATGTAAATGAAACTGGTTGTATACAGACTCTGCAGAGTCTTCTAAACCAGTATAAAGAAGTTAAGTTACAGTAAGGTAAGGCAAGGTAAGCTAAGTTAAGATAAAGTAAGGTAAGGTAAGGTAAGGTAAGGTAAGGTAAGGTAAGGTAGGGTAAGGTAAGCTAAGTTAAGTTAAGGTAAGGCAAGGCTAGGTGAGGTAAGGTAAGGTAGGGTAGAGTAAGCTAAGTTAAGTTACGCTAAGGTAAGCTAAGTTAAGGTAAAGTAAGGTAAGTTAAGGTATTATAAGGTAAGGTAAGCTAAGTTCAGTTACGGTAAGGTAAGGCAAGGTAAGCTAAGTTAAGGTAAAGTAAGGTAAGGTATGGTAAGGTAAGCTAAGTTAAGCTACGGTAAGGTAAGCTTAGTTAAGGTAAGGTAAGCTAAGCTAGTTAAGGTAAGGTAAGCTAAGCTAAGCTAAGCTAAGCTAAGCTAAGCTAAGCTAAGGTAAGGTAAGGTAAGGTAAGGTAAGGTAAGGTAAGGTAAGTTTTGTTGACGCCATATGTTACTTCTTTCACTCGTGTATGATGCGTTGTTGTTGTTGTTGCTGTTGTTGTTGTTGTTGTTGAATGCCATCAATAAGTAGGATTACTCTTTTTGTAGGCACTGAAAAGGACGTTAAGTGGCCGCTTTTGTAGCTTTCCTCACATATCGAGAGTATTGATGAAGGTGGACCAGAATCCTCCAAGCCGTTGTGCTTTGCTTAGATTTATCTGCGTGTCGCTCACTAATACGAGAATCACGCCGATCTCCCCCGACACCCCGACCCCTCGTTGGTCAGGATGCCCTGAAAACAGCCCATTTCCATGGAGGATTGCGGGGAAGTCGAGGTGAGGATCTTGGCCAGTATATTTTGCCTGACCGTGACTGACATGTATTGGCTTGGCTTGGTTTGGTTTGGTTTGGCTTACCTTGATTTGGCTTGGCTTGGTTCGGTTTGGTTTGGCTTACCTTGATTTGGCTTGGTTTGGCTTGGCTTGGCTTGGTTTGGTTTGGTTTGGCTTACCTTGATTTGGCTTGGCTTGGTTCGGTTTGGTTTGGCTTACCTTGATTTGGCTTGGTTTGGCTTGGTTTGGCTTGGCTTGGTTTGGTTTGGTTTGGTTTGGCTCACCTTGATTTGGCTTGGCTTGGTTTGGTTTGGTTTGGTTTGGTTTGGCTTACCTTGATTTGGCTTGGCTTAGTTTGGTTTGGTTTGGTTTGGCTTACCTTGATTTGGCGTGGCTTGGTTTGGTTTGGTTTGGCTTACCTTGATTTGGCTTGGCTTGGCTTGGTTTGGTTTGGCTTGGCTTCGTTCGTTCTCAATCTCCCGCTACCAAACCCTGAAAGGGCTTAAGTAGCAGAATGTAGTCCAGAGAAGGAAATGTGTTGTGTCGTAGTTTACAGATTGAGTGCGATATTTGCACCTTTCGGTCCAACACATCCGACTTCAGCAAGCATTTTTTGAGTACCGGGTTAGCATTCTCTCTTCGACCCCTTCTCCTTAGCCAGTCTGCTCTGTTGCAGCCTGTTATCCAGGATCACCGCGTGGAGGTCTAGAAGGGTCTTGGCAGCTCTGGTTTGCTAGCCATGACGCTAGCAGTCAGCTATGGGTCGCTCACCACTGCAGCTCATGCGCTGCTCGGCATCTTGATCCAGACTAACATGTTTGATCAGTATGTTTCACCTGACCCTGACTAACATGTCTGATCAGTATGTTTCACCTGACCCTGACTAACATGTCTGATCAGTATGTTTCACCTGACCCTGACTAACATGTCTGATCAGTATGTTTCACCTGACCCTGACTAACATATCTGATCAGTAAATTACACCTGATCCTGACTGACATGTCTGATCGGTATGTTTCACCTGACCCTGACTAACATGTCTGATCAGTATGTTTCACCTGACCCTGACTAACATGTCTGATCAGTATGTTTCACCTGACCCTGACTAACATATCTGATCAGTAAATTACACCTGATCCTGACTGACATGTCTGATCGGTATGTTTCACCTGACCCTGACTAACATATCTGATCAGTAAATTACACCTGATCCTGACTGACATGTCTGATCGGTATGTTTCACCTGACCCTGACCAACATGTCTGATCAGACGATAGTCTTTCTCCCAGTATGATGTCCAGGACTATAATATATGTTCCGCTGTCATTGACACTTTGCCACAAGTACAAAGTCCCATAGTGCCCATTTTGAATATATTATAAAGATGGCATCTCCGTCTGTTATGTCTTGTAGGCAGCCGGAAGATGATCACGTGATCTCGTCTGGAGAGTTGATAGTATGCGTCCTTTTATATATGGTCAAGGTGGTCTGTTTTCCACTTTGATCTGTTTGTAACCTTAATAACTGCTATTGGAATCAAGAATCTGAGAAGTGCATGCGCTGCATCGATCAATAGCTGACGGATATCGTCAGAGCCAGCGACCCAGAGCTGACAGCTAGCGTCAGAGCCAGTGATCCAGAGCTGATGGCTAGCGTCAGAGCCAGCGACCCACAGCTGACGGCTAGCGTCAGAGCCAGCGACTCAGAGCTACCAAAACCCTTCTACACCCACACGTGCTGATCCTGGATAACAAGCTGCATCAGGGCAGACTGGCTAAGGAGAAGGGATCGAAGACGGAAGGCTAACCAAGTACTTAAAATGTCTGCTAAAGTCAGATGTGTCGGACCTAAATGTACAAAGTATAAACTAGAAACACAACACATTCTAAACTCAACAGGCATTAGGTGGCAACAAATATTTTTCATAAGCAACAACGATTATCTAAAATCTGATGTATTGATTGGAGAAAATAAAAAAAACTGTAAAGAACAGTCGTCAAAATTAGTCACCAGGTATGGACAGCATAACAACTGAAAAAATTCGAATTTGTGGGAAAACAGGGGATGAAATGGCTAAAAATAATCGTTACAATAGCATGCAAAGAAAGAATTTGCTAGACAATTGACAAAAGCTACAGTAATTCAAGCCACAAACAAAACAAAAAGCGGTGAAAAAAATTTGAGAAACGTACAAAGATACATCGTTACTAAGCTATTGGCTTGGCTTGACTTGGCTTCGTTCGTTCTCAATCTCCCGCTATTAAAACCCTGAAAGGGTCTAAGTAGCAGAATGTATTCCAGAGAACGGAATGCGTTGTGTCGTAGTTTACAGCTTGACTGCGATATTTGCATGAGCTGCAGTGGTCAGCGACTCGTGGCTGACTGCTAGTGTCAGGGCCAGCGAAACAGAGCTGCCAAGACCCTTCTACACCTCCACGCGGTGATCCTGGATAACAGGCTGCAGCATGGCAGACTGGCTAAGGAGAAGGGATCGAAGAGGGAATGCTAACCAGGTACTCAAAAAATGTTTGCTGAAGTCGGATGTGTTGGACCGAAAGGTGCAAATATCGCAGTCAAGCTGTAAACTACAACACAACGCATTCTGTTCTCTGGACTATAATCTGCTACCAAGCAAAGCTAAGCCAAGTCAAACCAAGCCAAGCCAAGCCAAGCCAAGCCAAGCCAGGCCAAGCCAAGCCATATGACAAGAAATGAAACATATTTATGTTGTTGTTACGAATTCAGCATGATTGAGGATCTCGCCTTCGACCCAATGCAATGTAATGGTATCTCAATGTGTTTATCTGTAATATTATTTACAGTTCAGAAGAAAGCTATCGGTTTAAGGACTCAACATTGGACGGACTAGGAAAACTAGTAGCAAGCATGGTTCAAATAAACACACCAGCCAACATGGAGATAGACTAGGATCAAACATGGTTCAAATAAACACACCAGCCTACATGGAGACAGACTAGAAACAAGCATGGTTCAAATAAATACACCAGCCAACATGGAGACATACTAGGAGCAAACATGGTTCAAATAAACACACTAGCCAACATGGAGACAGACTAGGAGCAAACATGGTTCAAATAAACACACCAGCCAACACGGAGACAGACTAGCAAGTTGTAAAATCAACTTCAAAGACAAATGACTGTACCAGATGAACGGAAGGGTCTACTGGTCGTGCCACGTATAAAGAAATGACACGCCCAAACAAAAAATGACATTAACAAACTACAACACAGGGAGCAGAGCATAATCTTCCAACTTAGGACAGAACACGTGAGATTTAACAGATACATAAGCAGAGCATAATCTTCCAACTTAGGACAGAACACGTGAGATTTAACAGATACATAAACAAGTAAGACCCTACATACGAACCGAACTTCCACAACTGTAACCACCCAAGTGAGAAAATAGCAACATGTGCTGCTCTCTCGTCCAGGACTGACCACAGACAGAGACAAGTTATTGTCTGACCACCCCAACAATCACCAACACCTTACACAGCTCCTCAGCCCAGGACTGACCACAGACAGAGACAAGTTATTGTCTGACCACCCCAACAATCACCAACACCTTACACAGCTCCACTCAGCCCAGGACTGACCAGACAGAGACAAGTTATTGTCTGACCACCCCAACAATCACCAACACCGTACACAGCTCCACTCAGCCCAGGACTGACCACCCCAACAATCACTAACACCTTACACAGCTCCACTCAGCCCAGTACTGACCAGACAGAGACAAGTTATTGTCTGACCACCCCAACAATCACCAACACCTTACACAGCTCCACTCAGCCCAGGACTGACCACCCCAACAATCACTAACACCTTACACAGCTCCACTCATCCCAGGACTGACCACCCCAACAATCACTAACACCTTACACGGCTCCACTCATCCCAGGACTGACCACCCCAACAATCACTAACACCTTACACAGCTCCACTCGGCCCAGTACTGACCAGACAGAGACAAGTTATTGTCTGACCACCCCAACAATCACCAACACCTTACACAGCGACTGACCACAGACAGAAACAAGTTATTGTCTGACCACCCCAACAATCACTAACACCTTACACAGCTCCTCAGCCCAGGACTGACCAGACAGAGACAAGTTATTGTCTGACCACCCCAACAATCACCAACACCTTACACAGCTCCACTCAGCCCAGGACTGACCAGACAGAGACAAGTTATTGTCTGACCACCCCAACAATCACCAACATCTTACACAGCTCCACTCAGCCCAGTACTGACCAGACAGAGACAAGTTATTGTCTGACCACCCCAACAATCACCAACACCTTACACAGCCCCACTCAGCCCAGTACTGACCAGACAGAGACAAGTTATTGTCTGACCACCCCAACAATCACCAACACCTTACACAGCTCCACTCAGCCCAGGACTGACCAGACAGAGACAAGTTATTGTCTGACCACCCCAACAATCACCAACATCTTACACAGCTCCACTCAGCCCAGTACTGACCAGACAGAGACAAGTTATTGTCTGACCACCCCAACAATCACCAACACCTTACACAGCCCCACTCAGCCCAGTACTGACCAGACAGAGACAAGTTATTGTCTGACCACCCCAACAATCACTAACACCTTACACAGCTCCACTCATCCCAGGACTGACCACCCCAATAATCACTAACACCTTACACAGCTCCACTCAGCTCAGTACTGACCACCCCAACAATCACTAACACCTTACACAGCTCCACTCATCCCAGGACTGACCACCCCAACAATCACTAACACCTTACACAGCTCCACTCATCCCAGGACTGACCACCCCAACAATCACTAACACCTTACACAGCTCCACTCAGCCCAGTGCTGACCAGACAGAGACAAGTTATTGCCTGACCACCCCAACAATCACCAACACCTTACACAGCTCCACTCAGCCCAGTACTGACCAGACAGAGACAAGTTATTGCCTGACCACCCCAACAATCACCAACACCTTATACAACTCCACTTACCAGCTACAAGACATTTGCACATTTTTGAACGTGACATTAACAGAGCGAACAGACCTAGTTAACCAACAGCACCGTCAACAACAACAACAACAACAACAACAACAACAACCTATGTATTCAGTACAAGAATGAATACAACAAAGACTCCAAAGATAAACTGCCTACTCAATTAACTCCGATTAACGGGAACACGAAATGCCTCCACTAACTTCTTGTATCATTGCCTTCCTCATCAAGGAAATTAGGGCTCTTTTTATTGGCCCAGAACCTGGACAGGTTCACTCCAGGGCTGTGAATGTCAATCAAAGTATGGCTCGAGACGCTAACAGATGCATAACTTTGCATAATTGGGCGGCGTTTCTCGTTTTCCTTGACAGTTTTAAAATTTTGTCTGAGCATGTTTGTATGCGCTCGTGTCAGTGTGTTAATGTGTAGCGAGTCTTTGTTTAGTATTGATGTGTCAATGTGTGTGTATGTGTGTGTGTACATGTATATGTGTGTGTATGCGTGTGTATATGCGTGTGTGTATGTGTGTGTGTGGCAGTGTGCAGTGTCTGTATGCGTGTGTTAGTAGAATGCATGTGTACGTGTGAATGCATATGCGTGTGTTTGTCAAATGTGTTCGAGTGAATCTGTTTACGTGTGATTGTTGAATGTGTGTGCATATTAATGTGCGTGCGTGTGTGAGTGTGTGTGTGTGTGTGTGTGTGTGTGTGTTTAAAGTGGGTATTTGGGCAGGAAGACTAACGTCTGGTCAGACAAAATATACTTATCAGACATGTTAGTCAGGGTCAGAGGGGGAGTAATATCTAAAATGAGAGGGGGAAGAGACAGAGACATGGAGCGAGGGAGGAAGAGAAAGGGGAAAGAAAAAGACAGGGAGGAGGGAGAGGGAGTGAGAGAGAGGGAGGGGAAGAGAGGGAGTGAGAAAAACAGGAAGGGAGGGGGAGAGAAAAGAAGAGAATAAGTATCGAGGGAGAGATATAGAGAGAGAAGAAACGAGAGAGAGAGAGCGTCAGGGGGAGAAAGAGATGAAAGATGAGAGAGATAGAAAGATTGAGAATGAGGAGAAGGATAAAGAGATTGAGTGAAACAAAGAGAGAGGGAGAGAGAGAGGGAGAGTGAGAGGGAGAGAGAGAGAGAGAGAGATTATCCCACATAATGCTAGAAACTGCAAACCCCATCCACTGACCAATCAACATCACTTCTGGCGTCATGTGACATCCAGCATCTCCCAAACACACGCCATCTTGACTAGTTCGTGCAGGTCTCATGAATGTCGATTACGGGTAACGGAGGAGGAAACTGGTCCGTAATATGATTAATTAACGGCCCAATTAAGGCTCCTGTCAAATCCCAGGCTTCAGTGACTCACGTGAAAAGACCTTGACGTAAACCTCATCGATAGTGCCTTTCTAAAGTCTCTCGTCTCCCAACCTGTTTGTTGATAATGGCGTCTACCGTCTTCTCGCTTGCATCATTTAGTTAGAAGACTTCTAAGCTGCTTCATTTTTCTGCTTCTTCGTTTTGTTCGTTTTCAGATTTTGTCTTTTTTTGTTTGCTTGTTACGATTTTATTTCTTTTTCTGCCTCTCATAGTATTTTTGTCCGTTCTTATTCTTTCTTTCAAAAATATTTCGTCTTCACAGTCTTCTATTACTGCCTCCTTTGTTTCTGTCTCCACTTCTTTCTTCTTCTACTTCTTTTATCCACTGGATTAACTTTTTAACATTCTCTTCTGTTCCAAGGGGCTCCAATCTACAGCCTGTGGACTTCAACCAAAACCCAGCCACAAGATTTGATCTGGCCGTAGTAATGGTTCTCACTTAACAAATTTGTGCATTCAAAAGTCTGTCGTCATGTGGGTAAGGTCACTTGCTGGGGGCTATTGAGAAGATTTATAGCGATGAGGAATAAAGG
Source organism: Ariolimax columbianus (assembly GCA_036924085.1). Classification (NCBI taxonomy): domain Eukaryota; kingdom Metazoa; phylum Mollusca; class Gastropoda; order Stylommatophora; family Arionidae; genus Ariolimax; species Ariolimax columbianus. Next base: position 32,777,904 of record JAVGWX010000024.1, read on the forward strand.
CTGTTTGTCCTTACAGTCGCCACGAGCTGTGTGGTAGACACGGTTTGCATGTTACCTTCGTGTTTTTAACGACTTTTGATCGACCTTTCCGTTGCACCTTCGATCTATATAATGGTGTTGTTTGTTACTGCTGTTGTTGTTGTTAATGTTGTTTGTTACTGCTGTTGTTGTTGATATTGCTGTTGTTTGTTGCTGCTGTTGTTGTTGATGTTGTTTGTTGTTGTTGTTGTTGATGTTGTTTGTTGCTGCTGTTGTTGTTGTTGATGTTGTTTGTTGCTGTTGTTGTTATTGTTGTTGATGTTGTTTGTTGCTGTTGTTGTTGTTGTTGATGTTGTTTGTTGCTGCTGTTGTTGTTGTTGATGTTGTTTGTTGCTGTTGTTGTTATTGTTGTTGATGTTTTTCCTGTTGTTGTTGCTACTATTCATGTTGTTTTTTTATGCTGCTGTTCTTTTGGTTGATGTTGTTACTGTTGTTGATGGTGTTGTTGTTAATGTTGTTGCTGCTGTCGCAGATAATCTTGCTGCTGTTGTCTTTACTGCCACTTGTACCGAGCGTAGGTAACTCTTGATGATGTGTCTTCCGTGGCGAGTTCCAGTGGCTCCTCTTACATCCCGGAAACGCAGTAATCTGGACACCAGCTGTCTGCTTGCGTCAGGTTCAGCGAACAACAGCCGACCAAGACCATACTCCGACTCCAAGTGGAGGCTCTGGAAACCGGCGGCATCAGTGTAGTCCAGCTAAGATAATCTTATATAAGATCCAATATGGAACATAATTACAGAATGGCAGAAAACAATATTAGAAAGATAGATAAGGAAAGGGACCTAGGGGTTATAATAGATCATACAGGAAAGGTGAGTGAGCAAGTTAAGGTAGCAGTGAAAAAGGCAAATGCAATGTTAGGTATGATAAAAAGAAATATTAAACATAGGAGCAAGGAAGTGATCGTCAAACTGTATAAAGCTTTAGTTAGACCTAGATTGGAGTACTGTGTACAGGTGTGGAGTCCTTATCATAGAGGGGACATAAACATGCTAGAAAGATTACAAAAAAGAGCGACAAAGATGATAGTGGGATTCCAGAATTACAGTTATGAGGAACGACTCAGAAAAACCGGCCTACAATGTCTCGAAGAGAGAAGAATTCGTGGTGACTTAATACAGGTTTATAAGATGATCAGAGGAATCGATAAATTAGACTATAACAAGTTTTTTTTAAAATACAGCCACCTACAATAACAAGAGGGCATAGCTACAAGCTGATTAAAGAGAGGTCCAGGTTAGATATTAGGAAATATTTTTTTAGTCAGAGAGTGGTGTCTGCTTGGAATGCATTGCCAGGGGAGGTAGTGGAGGCAGGGACAGTTAATGCATTTAAGAATAAACTGGATGCGCATAGATTTTAGAGCAAGGTGATGTAAATGTAACTGGTTGTATACAGACTCTGCAGGGTCTTCTAAACCAGTATAAAGATGTTAAGTTAAGTTAAGAGAAGAGGGGATGCAGCCACGGTCCCACTGGATGTGCTGTGCTACAATTCTACGTATCTGCCTGAAAAGCAAATGTATCGCGGCCTCGCTGTTACCTGCGACACAACGTAGTTAAAATGTATATTCCAGGAGGAATGCCGTAGATGAAGAAAAACATGCCGAGGAGTATTTAAGAAGGTAGATATGTGTCCTTCTGGCTGTAGTGCAATACACGACTTCTCATTAAGATCCGCCATATCAATTCTGTACAGAAGATGCTGAGTAATGCAAGAGCTGCAGTAGCCAGCGACCCGAAGCTGACTGCTAGCGTCAGGACCAGCGACCCGAAGCTGACTGCTAGCGTCAGGACCAGCGACCCGAAGCTGACTGCTAGCGTCAGGACCAGCGACCTGAAGCTGACTGCTAGCGTCAGGACCAGCGACCCAAAGCTGACTGCTAGCGTCAGGACCAGCGACCCAAAGCTGACTGCTAGCGTCAGGACCAGCGACCCAAAGCTGACTGCTAGCGTCAGGACCAGCGATCCAAAGCTGACTGCTAGCGTCAGGACCAGCGACCCGAAGCTGACTGCTAGCGTCAGGACCAGCGACCCGAAGCTGACTGCTAGCGTCAGGACCAGCGACCCAAAGCTGACTGCTAGCGTCAGGACCAGCGACCCAAAGCTGACTGCTAGCGTCAGGACCAGCGACCCAAAGCTGACTGCTAGCGTCAGGACCAGCGACCTGAAGCTGACTGCTAGCGTCAGGACCAGCGACCCGAAGCTGACTGCTAGCGTCAGGACCAGCGACCCGAAGCTGACTGCTAGCGTCAGGACCAGCGACCCGAAGCTGACTGCTAGCGTCAGGACCAGCGACCCGAAGCTGACTGCTAGCGTCAGGACCAGCGACCCAAAGCTGCCAAGACCCTTCTACATCTTCACGTATTATTCCTGGATTACGTGCTACAACAGAGCAGACTGGCTAAGGAGAAGGGATCGAAGAAGAAAGTGTAACCCGGTACCCAATAATTGCACATTGAAGTCGGATGTGTCAGACCGAACGGTGCAAATATCGCTGCCATGCTGTAAACTACCACACTGCGCATTCCCGTTCCCCGGTCAACATCTTGCTGCTTGCAAAGCCCTTTTCAGCGCTTGGTAGGGGGAGATCGAAAACGAACGAAGAAAAGAAGATGTTCTGTACATAAATGCTTTCAGTGTGGCAGTAGCCCTATTTATATTTCTGTCACACACACACACACAACTCTACCGGAAGCCACGAGAACGTCCTGTCTATCCTTACATGTAATCAAAGGAAATTCCCGTATATGCTAACAGTTCTTGCAATCAAAGCCTGTGGAAACAGGTGCACCTTGCTCCCAATTAGGACCAAGGATAATGGATATTGTGCGTCCTTGGAGTTCCCAGCGTGGTTTAAGATTTACACAAACAAAAAGTGAAACCAGACCCACGTTAAATGGCTAGATTTTAATGTAATGGGCGCCGGCGGCGTTAGGGGGCTGTAAAAGATGTCGCGCTCGTGACACGCTCGTTAACTGCGTATGAAGTTTTACGTTTTGATGTTATACTCTTTCTCAGGTCAGTCGAGTGCTCCTCGGCCATTTCTTGCTTACCTTCTGTACTGTTTTCTTAAATGTGCTTCGAGTTTGTTGATTATTTTCAAAGCTACTCGCTCTCAATGTTGCCATATTGACAACCTGGTTGACACATTTCAGAAATTGTACAACTTTTCAAAATTGTTGGCATCTTTTTTGAGTTTAGCAACTTTTGTTGTTCCTGTTGTGGTTACGGATACAGCAGCATCCGGGCTCTCGTCCTTCGGTCCAATGTCATGTGATGGTATCTGCACGTGTTTATTAGCTGTTGCCTAGTGCCAAACAAAGTGTTCCATTTATCTCGGAGGAAGAAGCATTTTCTCAAAAATCCCTGAACGCTGAGCACTCAAAGAGATGATGACCAACGGTTTCATATGGGTGTGTGGGATCAAGACGCTAATCAGCGCATGAGCTGCAGTGGTCAGTGACACATAGGTGACTGCTAGCATCAGGGCCAGCAAACCAGTGCTGCCAAGATCCTTCTACACCTCCATGCGGTGATCCTGGATAACAGGCTGCAGCAGGGCAAACTGGCTAAGGAGAAGGGATCGAAGAGGGAATGCTAACCCGGTACCCAAAAAATGCTTGCTGAAGTCGGATGTGTTGGACCGAAAGGTGCAAATATCGCAGTCAAACTGTAAACTACGACACAACGCATTCCGTTCTGTGGACTACATTCTGCTACGTAAGCCCTATCAAGGTTTGATAGCAGGAAATTGAGAACGAACGCAGAAGAAGCAGAAGAAGACGGCTTGCAAACAGCTCTGTGGCTATTCGTCTCCTTTGGCCTATGACCGGTAAGCAGCTGATTAAGCATATCCAAGTCTTGTAAGGCATGTCCGGCTGTGCGTACTGCTTGTCCGAGGTACACATGGAGGACAGCGCAAATGTTAGCCATTCAGTCTGACATGTCCTGTTCTCATGTCAAATAGGGTCACTTGATCCGCTCGATCAAGGCAGTGATAGTTATCTCTTGTTTAGTCGACTTCCCTTATGGCGTGGGAAAGGGTCCCCATTTTCTGGAAGGTGATTGTTTGTTCCTTTTGTTCTCCTGCTGCTCCCTCCTTTGCTGACCTGTCACATTTCTTAGTATGCCACAGTGTGATGATATCAACTGTAACACCACCAACTGTAACACCATCAACTGTAACACCATCAACTGTAACACCATCAACTGTAACACCATCAACTGTAACACCACCAACTGTAACACCATGACTATAACACCATCAACTGTAACACCATCAACTGTAACACCACCAACTGTAACACCACCAACTGTAACACCATCAACTGTAACACCATCAACTGTAACACCATCAACTGTAACACCATCAACTGTAACACCACCAACTGTAACACCACCAACTGTAATACCACCAACTGTAACACCATCAACTGTAACACCATCAACTGTAACACCACCAACTGTAACACCATGACTATAACACCACCAACTGTAACACCATGACTATAACACCACCAACTGTAACACCACCAACTGTAACACCATCAACTGTAACACCACCAACTGTAACACCACCAACTGTAACACCACCAACTGTAACACCATCAACTGTAACACCACCAACTGTAACACCACCCGTCTCTTAGCTTTCAATTCTCGTAAGGTATGATTAAGCTTTATGCGTGTCTCATTCTTGAGGGAAATTCTTGTAATGCAAACTCCTATACCCTCAACGTCAAACTCAAAGGTGTGTGAGGCTAGACAGATGCTTCGAGCAATCTTCAGTCCCCCAGGGAGACTCGTCTGACTCGCCATTTCAATGGTCCTGGCCATTGTTTTAAACACAAGAACCAGAATCAAGACGGTGAGCAGCGTATGAGCTGCAATGGTCAGCGAACCAGAGCTGACTGCTAGCGTCAGGGCCAGCGAACCAGAGCTGACTGCTAGCGTCAAGGCCAGTGAACCAGAGCTGAGCAGCGCATGAGCTGCAGTGGCCAGCGAACTAGAGCTGACTGCTAGCGTCAGGGCCAGCGAACCAGAGCTGACTGCTAGCGTCAAGGCCAGTGAACCAGAGCTGAACAGCGCATGAGCTGCAGCGGTCAGTGACCCATAGCTGACTGCTAGCCTCAGGGTCAGCGAACCAGAGCTGAACAGCGCATGAGCTGTAGTGGTCAATGACCCATAGCTAACTGCTAGCGTCAGGGCCAGCGAACTAGAGCTGCCAAGACCCTTCTTCACCTCCACGCGGTGATCCTGGATAACAGGCTGCAGCAGAGCAGGCTGGCTAAGGAGAAGGGATCGAAGAGGGAATGCTAACCCGGTACTTAAAAAAATGCTTGCTGAAGTCGGATGTGTTTGACCGAAATGTGCAACTATCGCAGTCAAGGTGTAAACTACGACACAACGCATTCCGTTGTCTGGACTACATTCTGCTACTTAGGCCCGTGTCGGGGTTTGGTAGCGGGAGATTGAGAACGAATGAAGCCAAGTCAAGCCAAACCAAGCCTAACCAAGCCAAACACAAGAACCAGTAACAGAATGGCACTTCACCCAGTAGAGATTGGGCGCTGTATGGTTAGCAATTTATACACGACACGTCGCTCAGGCGCTGGGGGATGCCTTTAATCCCCGTGGCCCAAATCTCAAAGCAGCGGAATACTCGGCTTCCCTAAAGGTACCTAAAGGGAACTTCGGTCGACACACTCACCATGAAACAACAAGACGCTATGGTTTCACTCCCGGATACTGGACGTTCAATGAGAATTTCAACTTCCAGCCTCCTTTTCTGCTGCAGGATATGACCTTGGCAGTGGACGATCGACTCAACTGGCCAGTGATGCATAAGCGAATATTATTATTATGGCTTGGCTTGGTTTGGTTTGGCTTGCCTTGGATTGGTTTGGCTTGGCGTGGATTGATTTGGCTTGGTTTGGTTTGTCTTGGTTTGGTTTGGCTTGGATTGGTTTGGCTAGGCTTGGCTTGGTTTGGCTTGGTTTGGCTTGGCTTGGCTTCGTTCTCAATCTCCCACTACCAAACCCTGAAAGGGCTTAATTATCAGAATGTAGTCCACAGAACGGAATGCGTTGTGTTGTAGTTTACAGCTTGACTGCGATATTTGCAAATTTCGGTCCAATACATCCGACTTCAGCAAGTATTTTTTGAGTACTGGGTTAGCATTCCCTCTTCGATCCCTTCTCCTTAGCCAGTCTGCCCTGCTGCAGCCTGTTATCCAGGATCACCGCGTGGAGGTGTAGAAGGGTCTTGACAGCTATGGGTCGCTGAACGTTGCGGCTCATGCGCTGTGTTTTGGCGACAGCTATGTCTGATCAGTATATTTTGCTTGACCCTAACATATCTGATCAGTATATTTTGCCTGACCCTAACATATCTGATAATTATATTTTGCCTGACCCTAACATATCTGATCAGTATATTTTGCCTGACCCTAACATATCTGATCAGTATATTTTGCCTGACCCTAACATATCTTATAATTATATTTTGCCTGACCCTAACATGTCTGATAACTATATTTTGCCTGACCCTAACATATCTGATCAGTATATTTTGCCTGACCCTAACATATCTGATCAGTATATTTTGCCTGACCCTAACATATCTGATCAGTATATTTTGCCTGAACAGACGTTAGTCTTGCTTCCATTTTTCAGAGCTAAAATGTGTTACTAAATTAACAGAAAAACAGAAACTGTACCACGCGCTCTCCCTGCACGCTCATGCAAATATAAACTACATTGGGAAGTGGTCCCTCCTCCGCCCCCTGGTACTAGAAATCCGCTTGGTGTGTGCCAAGACCAAGCCAGAAGCATCTATTTAAATTAACAAACACAAATAGCCAATCAGCGTTTATTTCATCAAGCTACAGTTCGTGTCAAACACGGTAAATGGTAAACAAATTTGAGCGCGTGTTTACACAGAATATGGAAGCAGCCTGCACAGATGTGTAATTATGGGATGTCGCCTTGTGGAAATGGTTAGCAATCAAGGCAGGAAGGATGCGATTTCTAGGACCTTGGATGAGTTTTGAAACATGGCCTTAAGCAAATGTCTTCTTCTTTTTCTTCTGCTTCTTTATTGTGTTTTAGTGGATTAAAAACACGTAAAGGAAATGATTCAAGGACCACATTCGGGCAAAATCTAAATGGCATCTTTGTTACGGCCGCAAGGCATACGTCAGAGACAAAAAAAACAAAAAACGACAATAATAAACAAAAATAGCGAGAAAAAAAAACATGATGTACATAGAGCAGTCAACATTGGTCGCCATTCCCGGATGTACCAGGAAAGTGTGTGACACGGAATGCCAGTTTATAAATAAGCAATACACAAGCAATGGTCAATATGATTACACGTGGACAAAAACAGACTAAAACATGAACCAATCACGAAATGTAGACCAACATAAAGAGGCACACAGATATATGGATAGAAAAAAATCCACCCAGAAAAAACAATCCACACGCGTGCACGGAGAGAAAGAGAGAAACAGAGAGAGAGAGAGAGAGACCATGGTCTATTTTAGATAGGCCATCTGACTCACTGGGTAATCTCTTTGAAACGTCACATTCCAAGGCCGACTAAATAACGGAACTCATGTTGTACTAAGGTTTATAACCAAGCCATGT